>LOEQ01000581.1:203531-219616 GCA_001685075.1 Bramus lutescens | reverse complement strand
AGTCATCCCATGATCTGTAAGTATGGGTACTCTCTGATGCTGCAGTCATCTTATGACCTGTTAAATACAGATACTCTCTGATGCTGCAGCCATCCCATGACCTGTAAGTACTCTGATGCTATTTTCTCCACTTAAAAACCCTATCTGCCAATGGAAACACCTGAATTGTTTGTTCAGACAAGAGGGGAAAAAAACAAAGAGGAAATTCCATTACTGTGTTTCAGTTACAAGATGATATTGCCAGGAACACAGAAAGGGAACTCACGGGGAAGAGAGGATATGCGAGTAGAAAGGTAGGGCCTGAGTGCTAGCTCCAGTGGGGTAGGCAGAGGGCTGCTCACTCAAGATGCTCAGCTTTCACCCACCCCATCTCTTGGCCTGTGATGCACAGGTGAAGCTCCCCATCCTGCAGGATTCCTGTAAAGACACACTGTGATGGCATGTTAAATGTGCCTTATGAAACTCTACGGCCAAAGAAGTGTATTCTGATAATACATAAGATGGTGTTATGTCTACAAAGATGGTTGCTGCGGGGATTATTTATGCTCTCCCATCCCAATGCTGACCATGAACATCCAACTCTACATTTTAAGTTGACTTATTTATTATGTTATCACCAGGGGATATGTGTCATAGTATTCTATTTTCAGCTTTCCCTTCAGTATCCAGCTAGTTCTTTGACTCAGTCTGCTTTAAATTAGACTTTTGAATCACTATATTTATTTAGTCAAAGACATACATTTTTATTCACCTTTGATCTTTGGAATCAAAAATCTCACAACTGTTAGCAAGTCTGCTTTCTCAGTGCTTGACTTAGTCACTGTTCTATTGCTGTGAAGAGACACCATGACCAAAACAACAGTTTAAAAAGAAAGTATTTAACTGGGGCTTGCATATAATTTCAGAAATTTTGTCCATTACCATCAAGGCAGGGACATGGTGGTTAAACAGGTGCGATACTGGAGATGTAGCTGAGAGCTACATCTTTATCCACCGGCAGGCGAGAGGGAGGGAGAGGAGGGGAGGGGAGGGAGAAAATGGACCTGACTCAGGCTTTTAAAACCTCAAACCTACTGCCAAGTGTCATACCTCCTTCAACACCTCCTAAACCTTTCAAACAGTTCTACTCCCTGATGACTAAGCATTCAAAGATATGAGTCTATGGGGGCTCTTCTTATTCAAACCCCCACAGTACTTACAAGTGGCATGACTACTTGCCATCAACAGTGTCTCAGATTTGATAAAAGCCCAAGACATTGTTGACAGCCACAAGATGGCATTAAGGAGAACAGATCACAAATAAAAGGTTTTGGACATCTCAGAGCTTGTAACTGGCCTTTCATCACTAGAAAAGGAAGCAGAAGACCCCTGTTCAAGCCACGGCCTGAAATTAAAGGCCGGCTAACACTTGCTTCCACAGGAGGCATTTGCAGCCAGCAGAGCACCTGCTCTGAAGGTGGAGCAAGAGGGCAGAAGTCTGTGTCCTGGCTTTGTTGCTGTTGTCTGTTTTTCATCTTTGTCCCTCAGTGTTCAACAGTACCTGTGCATGTAATAAGCGTTCTGACTGAATAAATTCAAGAAACACACTGAGTAGCACCCACATGCCAGACTTCACCCTGAAGACAACAGTTAACACCCTCAATGATGGAGACATATACTGTTCTAATAAATGCAAACAGATTATCAAAGAGAAAGCAACATTCTGAGTACAATTTTCAAATAGGACATGACATTTGCATGAAGTGTTTTGAAAGGAAAAACAGGAAGTAGCCATCCAGAAAAGCAGAAAAAGGCAGAAACTGGAGGAGAAACAAAAATGTTACGAAACCCCCTGTGGATGCCATGTGTGGTGCACAGAAAGACCTGGAAAAAAAAAAAACACTGTAGAAAGAAGCTGGTGGAGGTTGCAGGTGATAGGATAACAGGCAGAACCTGCTTCAGAATTTGTGGGACTCAGTAGGAAATAATGTAGTCTTTGTTCAAAATAGATTAAGATTTTCAGGGTAGTAACAGCAGACCATTAAACAAGAATGGGCCCTTCCAAGGGTGGGACCCTGTACCTAGAAGATGTTCCTATGGCAAGTTAACATTTGCCTGGTATTGTAAGCATTTGGCATCCTGTATGTTGTAAACTAGCAAGCTAGGAAGTGACAAGATCACATCTGTTTTTCAGGGAGGACATGATGTGGAAAAATAGAGGACCCATAACTTATTAGAAAAAGCAACAGGTGACAGAGAAAGGACTAAGCACCTGCTTCACTGGCCCCAGAAAAGAGGGATCAGAACAGAGACAGCCATGGAGGTGGGAGACAGGCCAGGGCATGAAAGACTTTGGAGTGGGTGTCTGCAGGATTTCACACTATTAGCTGCCCAGCTTTAGGGAAAGAGAACATAGTAGTTTTATCCATTTGCTTTAGAAAACTGGCTATTATCATATTTTACAGCTAAAACAGTTCTCTTGGTCTTACAGATTCTGTGATTGCATCTCAGGGTTTTCTTAAATCATGTTAATACAGCGTTTCTGCTATGTTTTAGAATGAATTTTTCTTCTCTTTGTTGGCCATAATAATAATAATAAGATATGAGCCATGCAGGATAACTGAACTAAAAATCAAGTTAGATGGCAATCAAAGTTATGTTTGTAATCTATCACAATACTCCTCAGATAAAGGAAAAGGCAAGATATCCACAGCACCGTTCTTCTAACCTGTGTGAGTTAGTATGCTTCTGAAAGTAATTTGTCTTGTAGTACTACTTTGTAAAAGAATCCATTCTGGTTTCATGAAATCTTGCCTGGGGATATGCTTTTCAAGACCTGAATTTGTTATTTTGGTTTGGGGAAGGTTCGGATTTAAGGGATTGTTTGGTTTTGCTGTGCTGGGGGTCAAACTGAGGACTTGGCAAAGACTGTTCTAAGTTAAATTACTAATCTCACTGAGATAGTCAGAAGGAAGATGGCTTAACAATTGCTTTCACTTTCAGTTCTTTTTGTTGTTGTTTTTCAAAACAGGGTTTCTCTGTAGAGCCCTCTTTCATCTTAGCACTCAGGAGGCAGAGGCAGGGGGATCTCTGTGAGCCAGTTCTTTTCTTATTAAAGAACTTTAAAAAATAAATTTAATCAAAAGTTAAAACACGTATTTATTACTTTATTACAATAAATACCATGGAATACCAAGTAGCTCAGGGTAGCTTGGAACTCACTGTGCAGCCAAGACCTTGCTCCCCACCCCCCACACCATGGGTTTTACTATGTAGCGTTGGGTGATCTGGAACTCCCTATGTAGACTAGGCTGGTCTTGAACTCAGACTTGGCTGGCTTTGAACTCTGCCTGCCACTGCACCCTGAGTGCTGCAGTTAAAGTCAGGACCACCTCACAGGCTGACCTTGAATTCATGGTCTGCCTACTCCTACCTCCCAAGTTTGCAATTAACACTTTTAAAATGATATAGTTAATTTTTTTACATTCATTTACTGTGTGTGTGGCCTAAAAAAGAAGGCAATTTGTACAAATCAGTTCTCTCTTTCTACTATATGACTTCTGGAGAATGAACTCAGGCCATGATGTTTGGAGGCAACTAGTTTTACCTGCAGAGCCATTTCACCGACCACTTAAAAAACATTTGGGCAAGAGTCGAACCACCTTTCTGTTCAACACAGAACATACCCAATACCCCTTCTCACTTACACTATTAAGAACATGGCTTCCATACAGTCAAACAAAATGAAAGCAAAGGTAGATGATGTACAGGTTCATTCTTCAATACCAAGAATAACAACTCGGCACACAGCATTCTGATCACAGGGTGCCCTACAGGACACACAGTACCATGTAAAATATGTGGAGCTGAAATTAATATATTACCATCAGAACAGTAATTATTACAGCAAACGGTTACTTCAAATTAACTATGTGCCAAGAACATTATGTCATTCATTCTGTACAAGACTTACTGGCATATTGCTAAAGTTTGCAAATGATTATTCTCAGAAATATCCGTTTTCAATGTTTGAAAAACCATTATATGTGTATTTTTAAAATAATCTCAGATTAAAGTACTGTACAGTGAATCCCCATTCCTGAGTCATCTTAAACTGCTGCTATGATGCTCAGTATCCAGAACTACTTCGATGTGATGTTCCTCAAAATCTATAGTCAAAGACAGTCAAAATAGCAAGGCACTCTCTGCTGTCTTCACTATGTTAACAGAGAGCAAGGTAGGTGAGGCAAATCAAAGCAGTGGTAGTCAATGTACTGGAGGTCCCTGCATCCTTCATGTGTTTATATCAAAAAGACAAAAGCCAATTCCATTTAATAATGCTCCCTGATCAAGCACTAAAATTATTAGTTTTAATACATGACTATCTTTATATACGTATTTTCAAAGTTCTATGTGATAAAATGGGATGTATACATTCTTTCTGTGTATCTAATACAATGGCTACATGGAAGCAAAAGATCTGAGTCACTACCCATGTCCTAAATTGATTCCCTTTTCATGTAACACCATTTAACTATTAAAAACAAATAGCAAAACAGTATCTACTCAGATTTGCCAGATACTGTATCAAAGATGAATGAGCAAACCTGCCACTTCAAGAAAAGCAAGAAACATTATTTTTGTCCACAATAAAATTTTAGTATTTTAAATAACAATTAGTTTTGGAAGACATATCTATCACCACAAGTCTGAGAAAAAAAAGATTTTTCTGATGAGAAGGGGTTGGTACTAACATCTGTGATTAGTCCATAATGTACTAATACTGGGGAAAATCTATAAAACTCACAATTCTGCAAAGGTATTTTACACAATACTTTGCAGAAAAATGTACCTTGTGCTATGCTAAGAAACTCTGCTGGAACATTCACCAGGAGCACTGTCCCTTCTCCAGAGGCCCTCATGAGCAGCTGAGGATTGGCCTGGGCCACCATAACTCCACAGGATCTGAAGTCATATGGTAAAAAATCATCTCCCCCTGGAGCTTCCCTGATGGTAAGACTTTCAGGACAAGGCAAGACTCATGGCTGGTTGATTCCTGGAGCTTCAAGAGGATGTAAGCACTCCTTCACTGTTGGTTGCTGGTGTAGCTCTGCTGCCATGGCTGGGTCTGTGCACGGCTACCCCTGGATCCCTCTGTACTGGACAGAGCGATGCAGAGCCACAGTTGCGGCCCTCTAACAACAAGAAACAAAACACCAGTGTGGCAGTCTCTCCTCCACACCTCCCTTATTTATTTCCTTACTTATTTCTAGACAGGGTCTGGCCTTGAATTCCCAATCCTCCTGTCTTCACCTCCCAAGAGCTCCCAACACCACATCTGGTTCCACAGATTGTTTATCTGTGCTGGTGGCAGAGGTTTTGAAGTCTAAATCTTTCTGTCTGGGATGACATTTTGAGCCACCTGTGGCTTCTGAGCACCTTCAGTGTGGCCAGTCCAACCCTGGGTCTCAGATACAGTACAAACAATCATAATATCAGTGAGATGACTCAGTGGGTAAGGGTACCTGTTGCCAAGCTGGACTTCAATCTCTGGAATCCACATAGTAGAGGGAGAGAACTGGCTTAAACCAGTGGTTCTCTGAACTCCACATGTGTGGCATGTGTGAGTATACACACACATATACAAATAAATAATATAAATAATAATTTAAAAGAATTTTAAAAAAAACTCACACAAGTCAACATTTCCCAGAGCCCAAATAAATAAAATCATGGCAGACACAACAGCTATTTCAGGTAAAAGGAGACAATGAGTTCTAATGTGACCAACTATGAAGATTTCATTACTATTATTTCTGACCCCATAATGGAGGAAACTTGTAAGAAACCTCCACCTAGACTTTTATGGACACGTGTGTGTGTCACAGAGTGCTTGTGGAAGTCAAAGAACAAGTGTGGGAGTGAGCTATTTCTTTCCATTATGTGGGGCCTGGGACTCAAACTTGGGCCTTCAGGCTTTGTATGGATTGGCCATCAAGCTAGGTCCTAGTTATCCGGTTTTGATATAACAAAACAATACCAAAAATTACTTGAAGAGGCTATTAAAATTTTTGCTATGTATCTATTTAAAGCTAGATTTTCTTCTTAGAATTCAGTCAAAACAACAAACTGTAGACATCGATAAGCAAATCTAATCATGTTTTATTAAGACACTAAAGAGATTTAAAAAAAGTATACCAATGCCATTCTACTCAATTTTGTTTCAAAAGTTATTCCCCCCAAAAGTTTTCTATTACCATGTAACAGATTTACTGTTATTATTCTTAAATGCTTTTAAATCTCCCATTCGACTAAATAAGAATATAAACATTAATAGTTGCACTGCACACAAACACAGACTTTCAGATCCTCAGTAAATGTTTAGAAGCTACAGTAAAAGAATCAGAAGACTATAGCATTTGATAATGCTTGCTTAGCATGTACTTACTGAAGATAGTCCCTTAATAAAACCAACCAGATCAAGAAATAAAACCTGATGTAGTAGTGCAATCTTCAAAGTCTATTCCATACTTACCAACTTTTTCAACAACTGCTTCTGATGTGGGATTCTCCTCTGTATGCTGTAAATGCCATTTGTTAATTAAAAAAAAAACTGTTTGAGCCTATGACAGGGCAGAATAGAGCTAGGTGGAAAAACTAAACTGAATGCTGGGAGAAAGAAGACATGGAGCCTCCAGAGGGGAAAGACCAAAGCTACTAGCCATGGTAAAATATAAAATAATAGAAATGGGCTAATTTAGGATATAAGAGTGAAGTAGAAATATGCATAAGCTAATAGGCCAAGCGGTGTTGTAAATAATATAGCTTGTGTGTGATTATTTCAAAAGTCTGGCTAGCCAGGAAACGATCAAGCGACCTCCAACTGCATGCCTCTATAGCAGACACACTGAGTAGCAAGCCATGTGCTGATAGCCGCCACTGCCAGCCTCACCAACCTGGAACAATGTTCTCACTGCTTTGGATCTTCATGCTCTAGCCCCTCCGGAAATTACAGGCCGAGGGCCTTCGGTGCCCTGGATCTGGGTGTTCATTTCCCATGGTAGCTTCAGGCCCTGCACCTGTGGAAGGGAGAGCACAGAAGCCATGCTGTGCTTCTCGCTGCATCCTAGCAGGCAACATGGGATTCTGACATGTCCCACTATTCTACCTTCTTAAGGGGTGTCTGCCAGGTTCTTCTCACTGCAAACTTGCTAATTTCTCTTTTAAATTCACAAGAACTATGACATTTTGTGGGATTTGCCACCATATGAAATTCCATTCTGCCTCAAAATTTCAACTCATTATTTGTCTGAACACATCAAGTTATGGAGTGATGTGAGGGGATTTCTTAGTGATCGTGAAAAAACTCCAAGAAAACAAGAAGAGTCTTGTGACCTCAGTTTCTTAAAAAACAAGTTGTTCTTAGAATGCACTTTCATGTCCCTCACGGGTATAGTGGAGTGAGTTTGCTTTAGATTATTCATTACAACTGACTATTGTTATTTATTTATTTGCCTCTATGAAAAACATGTTTTTGCCACATACAGTTTGTCCCCACCAGTGGCTTGCCCTTGTGATTATACGCTTTGCTCATATGACTCCTCTTAACCCTCAGATTCTAAGTTAGCTGATGATCTGAATAAAGCTGGCTATTGCATGAGAATTTAGTCTGCTTCATTTTTAGGCTCCTTTCTCCCAGGCTGCACTGCTTTTAGAGTGCTAAACAATTATTAGGCACAGGGGTTGATGATTTCACTTGTTTATTTAATGGATTATAATCTGTTCCTATCATTTCCATTTTAATGCTCAATTTGTCCAGACACTGCAACTGGGATCCCCTTCAAGCCTTGTCTCTTTAATACAAACTCCTCATTCTTTGGATTTTCTTTACTGTTTTCTGTCATAAAGAGATATTCTGGGTTCTTCCTGTTCTAGCTTAGAAGTGGTGATCTATCTTTCTCTGTCTCTGTCTCTGTCTCTCTGTCTCTCTCTCTCGTCCTGGTTCCTTAACTGGGAAACAGCGTCCAAACCTCAAGGTGCAGCTGCTAATTCTGCTCAGATGCATAGGGTGTTACCTCTACACAAAGGCTCACAAGATTAAGTTTTCATCTTCTGCCATGGCCCAGGACACACTGGATATCTCCCCAGGCATTAGTTACTGGCTGGGACATTAGTTAGAATCCTCAAGAGTAACCAAATATATGATAGACTTGGGGTTTGCACTACCTGGGGAATATCTTAATAAACTCACACACTTACATGGTGAAAACAGATTAGTAAAATACTCCACTTTAAACCCTAGTTTAATGAGCAATAGTTTTATTCACGTGAGTAAAAGTCTAAATATATATTTGCACTCCAGCTACAGTTCACTTCTCACACTCATGATGGAAATATATAGTTTATATAGCAAAATATATTTTTGAAAAGCTTAAGACTAAACTTAACAAAAATAAAATAGTAAAATGCAAACTACTTTTTCAGTGTTTTTAAAAGTCAAAGGCTGAGCTTAACCAAATGCAGACATAAGCAGTTCATACAACAAAAAGTTAATATCTAAATTTATCCCTTACAAAGTGCTGTGCAATCTCAGCTCAACTGAGGACTTCAGGTGGTAATGACATGCCAGCACAAGACCATCAGTCAGTACAGTACTGATCCAGACCCAGACTGAAGGGATGGCACCCAGCATTAGATTGTGAAGGGGAGTATCAGGCACTTAGATCNACCATGCAGCAGGAATGTGAAAGAGTTCTGTATTTTTTATTCAATTTTCTATGAATTCAAACAGTTCTTTAAAAAAAAATGCCTAGGGGGCTGAAGAGATGGCTCAGTGGTTAAGAGCACTGACTACTCTTCCAGAGGACCCAGGTTCAATTCCCAGCACCYACATGGCAGCTCACAACTGTCTGAAGATCCAGTTGCAGGGGATCTGACACCTTCACACCAATGCACATTAAATAAACCATAAAAATATTTTAAAAATGCCTATAAGTACACAGCAAAATTGTTAGGTCTTAAACCTGTGGCAGCTGAGACGCCCATTAACATATCAAAGCTGACTTGGACTCCAGTTTCTCCCAGCATCCCTCAGTCCCTACTCATTACAGGGTCCACCTAGCTGGGCTACCTACTCCTCCCAGCTACTCCTTTCTATATAATCCATCCATTTTGGCTATGAGGTCTTTTGCCCTTTTACCTTTAAGCCTCTCTGGCTCTCTCCTTCCTCTGGCCCCTCTCCTCACATGGGCCGGCTCAGGGTCATGGTCACTGTGGCTGGCCTCTTCCAGGTGTCTCTGTCTGTGCTCTCCTTCTACAATAAACCGGCCCCACCATACCTAGGAGTAGTCCTACCGTCCTTTTATTTTTTTTGTTGTTGTTGTTCAAAAACATTCTTTAAATCTACAAAGACAAAACTTTCTCCATAAAGAATCCCTGTAGTGAAAAGGGAGCGGGCCTGCTTTTTGTCCTGCCCGGCTCCTGCATGGCTAGCTTATACCCTGAAATAATAATATATAAATTGTATTCATTTAAATACTGCATGGCCCATCATATCTAGCCTTTTCTTGGCTAACTCTCATATCTTAATTAACCCATTTTTAATAATCTTGTAGCACNTCTTTATTAACCAATGAAAGTAACATATAGACAGATGACCCTCCTACATCACATCCCTCAAGAGATTTCTAAACATTATGGAAGTGGCTAGGACAGTCTTATTTTCCTGCCCCAAACCATTCATGAGAACAATTAGAAACAGCCTATCTTCCCATGAGGCTTTGTTCTACCCAAGAAAAAGTAATCGCTACCACATCTTCATTCCCATCTACAGAAGGTCAAAAAGCAGCACTGTAGACACTTAACTCTTAGATACATTTGCACTGCTTAGATTCAGTATAGTGGTACTTCATTTCCTTCATCTACCAAGAACAGCCAGGCACCTTGAAAAAGTCCCAGAGAATATGCTGCTACATAATGATCACTAAGCCCTTCTAGAAAGAGTCAGTTATAATCAGGACAAGAAAATTTTAATTAACAGCACTTTAGTACTTACTGTACATCAATGTGAGAGGGCACAGTAAAGCAAACATGGAAATAGCACTGCACTGGGGGAAGGTTTTTATTGTAAGGAAGAGAGAGAACATCCAGAGGCATCTGGTAGAGTCCAGAGCAGAGGAGAGAACAAAGAAGCAGACTGCACATGGCCGGGGCTGTCTGTCAGAGAAGAGAGAACAGCAAGAACAGTGGAGAGGAACTCATGCACATTATAAGGAGGATGCATAGCTTCAGGGAGGAAAGCCTCTGGACTGGAGCAGGCTGGGAGTTCAGAGTAGAGGAGGAGGTAAGAATGGTCACAGTGCTAGTATGGGCTTTGAGATGTACAGCAAGTACATGTGCTAGAGACCTGAGGAGTCTGTGGACTAGCAATGGCTTTGGTAAGCACCAGAGGTGCATGTCACTAGGGAGTCAGATGCCTCATCCACCAGGGAAGAGATAGGGAGGTAACTTTTCCTAGCAGACAGAAACTGTTTCACAGGTTCCTGAGGAATGCTGAAAATATCCACCAGCAATCTAGTTTAGTGTGAGCTAAGCCAAGACTGTCATTATGGACCAAATCAGTTTTGGAGTGCTTGGGGTTTCCCTTCAGACCTGACAGAATGGTTGTTGGAAAGAAAGCAATGCCAAAAACAAACAAAATCAAAACAAAACAGAAAAAAAACCACAAAAATAATGTAACTATCAACATGCATCTGTTCTATGACATTTTCAAGAATGAACTTTTAAGAGAAAACTGGAGCTGTCAGCTTGCTGTATATTGCTTGTATTATATTTAGATATGATTTTTGTATCCCTAATCTCTCCAAGCCCTTATCATGAAGGGGTGTTGAATTTTGTCAAATGTTTTTTCTGCATCCAATGAAATGATCATTTTTTTTCTTTCAGTTTATTTATATGGGGCCACTAATAGTGACACTGGGATTTGTCTCTACTACATATACCGGCTTCATGGGATCCTATTCTCTTTGGATGTAAACCTTGCTCAACCNNNTAGATGTAGTAGGGAGGGCCTTGGACTTTCCACAGGGCAGGGTGCATGGCACTCACTCCATTAGGGTTGGAGGGGTCGGGTGGGAGGGTCTCTGGAGGGAGAGGGAGGGGACTAGGAGGATGGGAGGGAGTGGGAATTTGGATTGGTATTTTTTAAGTAAATAAAAAACAAAAACAAATAAATAAAAAGAAAAAAGAAAAAACTGGAATGGGAGAAGGGGATTAAAAGATGGCGAACTTCCCAATTAATGAACGACGTGCAGCATATTCAGCCTCTGCCATTAACATAGTTTTTAAGATGAACAGTGAATGCTCTTGCTGTTGGTGACTCAGCATCTGGAAACATGCTAAACAAAGGGACGCTTCCTGGTGAACCAACTCACAGATACTTTATATAATGAAAATTCAAAGCAGATAAGCAAAGAGGTTGGTTTGAGGTTTTGAAATATTTATATCCTGTTGAGTTTGAAATTCTCAAAAAAGTGCCAGAAGTTAAGACATGAAATAGACTACTAGTCTCAGATATTATTGTTGCATCTGGTTCTGCTTTTTAAGATGACTGTACACAGAGAGACTTAAGGTTCAGGAGCTGATTATGGCTCTGTTGCTGTACTTGCACACCATGATCTTCAACACTGCACTTGTTACCTGTGTACCAAAGAACCTGAGAGAAACAGCAACATCATATTCATAAGAAAAAGTTGTCACTACACTTTAAGAATATGAGTCTACTCTTGGGTGAACTAAGGCCAATAACAGAACTGAACATGTTGCTCCTAAACAATAAGATTGTTATTGATAGTGGTATTAAACTGGAATGAACTCAAACATCAGCAAAAGAAATCTAACTAAATTATGGCATATCTGTAAACTGAATAAAATAAATGAACTATAGCTATATTTGAAAACATGGAAAATTTCAAAAACGTAACTTTTGTTGAAGTCAAACTTTAAGATAAAAACTATTGTATCATGCAATGTGTTATGAAGCTTAAAAAAACTAAAAGTAAACAGTAATATGAGCAGAAGCTAAGCAGCTATAGGGCTTGGGGAGACAGCAAGAGTGACAGTGACTTACATATGCATTCCACAGGTCTCCAGGGTTCTAAGCATATATGGTAGTTGTAGTAACATTTCTATGAATGCTTCTATTATGATCCAAAACAAAACTAATGGAAAATGTGTATATTATATTAAGATACCCTACTAGAAGTGAAACCAAATCTGACTATCAGACTACTGAAATAATGGAACCTAAAGAAATGTCCATTTTCTTAAGAATCTCATGATAGGAGAAAGAAAGGGTACCAGTCAGAGGGGAAACTAAGCTCCCTGAAATAGATTCACACAGCTTTAACAACTTTACATGATGAGATTGAAGCCCAGAAATGATGGGTCAGAGGTAGGCGGACCACACCTTGATGGTCTACTTAGATTAGATATGCATATCTTTGTCAGTCTATTTAAACTTTTATCTTATTTAAGGACTTGGAGCATCTTCAACACATCTCTTGGTCCCACTTTCCAATGTAGCCATACTAACTAAATCTCCTTTTTCTGTTTTTCACTTTTAATTTCACCCTTTTGATTGTCTTACTAAGAATGGGTGGTTGGACATGGTTAGGGGCACAGTTAGTGACCCCAAGTTCAAAAACAAAAGAAATACATCTTACTGAAAATGAGGTAAATCCCAAAATGTTCTTATCATATAAACAATGCCGAATTTCTTTTTATGCATGCCAAGAAATCTTAATAGATGAGATGTTGCACACTTAATATCCTCTGGGTCAAGTATGTTATTGAGTAACATTAAGTATGAGGGGCTACAGAAAACATTCCTTCTGAAGGACAACTCTGTCATTATCTCCAGCTGATAGTAACCCTGCAGGAACATTGGGCCCACTCAGGAATTCAAGATCTTTAAATTTTTTAAGAGAAAAATATAAATTAAAATTTATGTGATGAGAAAAATACTTTATTTTTTTAAACAAAAGGTAAGCCATCTACAGAGTATTAGTTAGAGATATACCAGGAGACTGCTAATATAAACAGTTCCCCAAGGACCCAGGCAAGAGATGGGACTAAGATGCCAACCAAGGGTTGTCTTTTTAGAGAGGCAAACATATCTTTCTCTGAGGAGAAGGAAAAGTAAGATATACACAGACATGGGAGCAACGACAGCGGCACAGCAATGTGGGGGCTTCTGAAACTCCTCACCACAGGCCCTTTTCCAGGAGAATGCAGAACTTGCTAAAGCACCCTGAGCACACGTGGCTGTGCTGATGGTGCTGTCTGCTACCCACCACCAACTGTAGTCAGAATGCACTGAATGCTAAATTTCAGAAATAATCTGTCCTCGAGTTTTAAATTGTATACCTTGTAAGTGGCCTAATAAACCTGCATGCCATCAGGCTCTATCATGCATGGGATGTGTGTGACTCAGAGCTTTGTCTAGCATATCCATGATGTATATGATCCTTAACCCATAGCCCTTTAGTTTTGTTACTCTGACCAACTGTGCTGATACTGTAGTGCTTATGTTTAAGTAACCCCAATATATAAAGAGTACGTATGCAAAGGTCATTAAATATGGAAGGCCAGAATAATAACTATGTTACTATGCTACAGCAGCAAGACAGATAGGGAAAGCACTGTCCTCACAGAGTTCAATATTACCTGGGACAGGCGATTATGTAGAAAGTGATTAACAGTAATTATCAAACAGTAAGATGCAGAGTCCTAGTCAGGAGAGTGCCCTCACATTGCTGTTCCAACATCTGTTTATGCAACCACCACTAAATGGTACACAAAGATTAATAAAGAATTTCTAGCAGAGGTCAGTGAGAGCAGCATCCATCATTAATTCAGAATCATAAACTCTGACTTAAATGACACGGTTAGAAAACAAAATTCATACTAAATGAGCTTTTAGATTAGAAAGTAACACCATAAACTAGAGGGTTGGAAGACTTAAGAACTGTCAAAAACAGGAAAACTAAACCTGGAGCTATGACTGAAGTCTTCATATGACTTCGTAAACCTATGACTGAAGCTTAGTTTCATAGCCTGCTAAGCGGTCCTGGGTAATCTGAACAGGTCTGTGTCTTCACAGCTGTTCTAAGGATTAAAACATAGCTGCTCATTTCACTGCACATTAGGAAATGCTGCAATGGTTAGTACAAGACTATCTGCTTTTACCAAAAGTGTAACAGATACAAAGTTGTCTTTAGGTATCCGTTACTAATCCAAAATGGTAAGACAAGGACAAGTGACCCATTTTAACCAAGATGTGTCTGTCTCTTAAAGATGCAATTATACTATCACAAGTCAGGCTGCATTTCTCCTCTTGATGTTGCATTTTGAGCTGTATCTTACGGAAGTTGCCAGTTATCCAGCTAATACATTTTCAGTATATTTAACAATGCTGAGTAACAGAAAGCACAAAATGAAGTCTGAACTATGTCTACTTCTGCCACTAACTTACGTATTACTTGGTCTTTCAAACTTGGATTTCTGGATATATAAAATAAATTAACCTATCAGATGTTCATAAAATAGAGGAGATTAAAATAATATCATGGAGGAGGGGCTAGTAAAATTGTTCAGCAGATATAGGCACTGACTGCCAGGTCTGTCACCCACATGGAAAGAGGGACCAATGCCCCCAAGTTGTCCTCTGACCCCCACGCATATATGCATACTCATACAAGTAACATTTTTTAAAAAGCATTTTAACACAGGAGGAGTATGTTTTCCAAACTACATGTCTATAATTGAATATTCAGCAATGGAGATATAGTTACACTGTAGCATATATGTTTTGAAACACTCCAGTAAGTCTGCCTTAGACTGGACATTTCTACAGTATTAAACATAAGGGAAACACAGTGAAGGCTTATACGTATCTGTCCTGCTCAATAGTAATAAATTGTTTTTACAAATGAGAAGAAACTAAGTAAATCATGTATGAAAGGTACTCATAGTTTTAGTTTATAGTATTGCATACTAGACTAGGTCATTTAAATCACCTCAGTAACTGATTTTAAGTTTAGTATCTAGCAAAAGTTGCATTAATAAGTAATGGGCAAATGAGATTAACTGAATAACTGGTAATTGAAAAGAACATATATAATTTCATTTTAAAGTGACCTTTTATATTAAAGTTTCAAAGTATTTTCTCTTTCTGATGAAAAATTAAGCAAGTCTCATATAAAATTACTGCATTCTATGAAAATTTCAAAGAATATGCCTTTGTACAAATTCTTTTTTAGGTGTAGACTGTACAATTACAATTATCCACTGAGGGCTCAAGCCTAAAGACAAGCGGAGAAACATCAACCATCCACTTAGTTTAGACTAACTTCAGAGTATCTTGGTCCCACATTTCCAATCCCCCAAATTGAGGGCCTTTTTATACAAAAGTCATGGAACCATCAATAATCCAATTGCAAAGACCACTCGCTGTTTTACAGAAACATAGGCAAACATTTTAATTAAGAGGTGCTGCCACTGTCTGGCCATGATACAGGGCACTCCCACATGCCTCATGCCAGCTGCAGAAGAGCAACATTCAAGCAGCTGACTTAATTGGAGATGCAAACCAGCACAGCACATCCTAATCGGGCTGGGCTGACTAATTGGTAGGTCTGCACGTTTCTAACAAAACCCACCCACATTACAGATGTTCTCTCTATCAGTATCAGTAAGCGACTGGTAACAAACACTAACGGAGCTGAAATAAGCTATGCTTGGTGAAGTTGACTACTTGGACAGATTTACAAAAAGGTCTCACACTAGCTTATACAACTAAAATATGTGTGGCAAAATTAGAACATAAGTAAATATCAAAGCATCTTTCTTTGCACATTTAAGAAGTCAGTGAGTTCCACAAGAGCACCATAGCCAGCAACACAACATCTGAGAAGTGCCTGTAGTAATTGGGGAGGAGCGGGCCCTGCTTTTCGTCCAGCCCAGCTCCCTACGGCTAGCTTATACCCCGAAATAACACAAAAATTGTATTCATTTAAACACTGCCTGGCCCATTATATCCAGCCTCT
>LOEQ01000581.1:190646-203493 GCA_001685075.1 Bramus lutescens | reverse complement strand
TATTAACCAATGAAAGTAACACATAGACAGATGACCCTCCTACATCAAGTGCCCACATCCTTCTGAATGAGGTCAAGTTTGCTGCAAAAAATGCAGGGCTTGGGCCTTCTCTCCTTAGAATTTGATGTAAACCAAAACATTTATAACCCTGTGCAAAAAAACCCAAACATTTATCAGTAATGAATGGTTAAAAAAAAGGGGGTGGCGGAGAAGGCCCACACATCTGCTGCCTTCCACAGCATAAGACAAAATTACTCTTTTGCTTCAAACTGAAAAAATATATGAAGCATTATTTTCTCATCTGATAACAGTGCTCCCTTAAAGAAATGAAACAAGTGGTTGAGCCCCATGACTGTCGTCACTAGAACCTGGAGAGATTCTCTGAGGTGAAGAGAAGTGAAACTCAGCCTAGCTACCCTTTCTGAACTGAGGATCCAGTACACAAACATCAAGTCATTACAAATAGTTTATATGTTTAAGGATACAGATGACCACTTAAGAAGAAATAAAAATAAAATAATGATTTATTAAAAATTGTAAAAGAACATGATTAATAGAAAGCAAAGAATGAATTAATAGATTTTAACCCAGTAGATTTCAATTCAGATTATTGGCTCCTTTACATGTAAAAGAGAATCTGAATAGTTTATAGAAACTAGTTAATGTACTTTCTTAAAGCTAATAAAAGAAAATGAATGAGAATTATCAGACAATGGCAACTATTCTAATGCTTGAAATGGGCTCACAGTTTCAGAAAAGTCAACCCTTATAGAAATGGGTGAGTCTGACTACCTTAAACCCGTTGCGCAGCTCAGACTGGCCTTACATCCCTTACATCTGCCTCTCGAGTGCTATGATTACAGGGATAAACAATCACTCTATTAGTTAACTCTAAACTTTAGTACCACAAACCATTTAAACTCAGTAACTGTGCACAACCTGTGGAGAAATCAAATGCCATCTGTTTGACAAAGGTGGTGCCAATGATGATTCTACTGCTCTGTAATATCAACCTAAATATAATCTCTACGGTTCTTAACTATAAAATACAGCCACAAATCAAGGTTGGTTAAATAATGAAGCATCTTTGGATGTGTGGACAAATTCTAAAGATAAACGTTCATAAAGAAAACTCCAATTAGGATGGCAAACTCAACATGACTGTCATGTGTACCAACTTACAGCAACACTATGTAAAGTTAACATATTTTAAGGCAAAATTGGAAATGCTAACTTGCCTAATTTATGTAAAATTGGAATATAAGACATTGAAATAAAAAATGCTCATGAATTAAACAGACTGGAACCAGTTGTTGATGGGAAATTGATCTTTGAGAATAAAAAAATGTCCTGTCTCGTCATTCTCCACCCTGGCAAGTCAAGGCTCCTGATTTCCTCAGAACACTCCCTTCCAAAACAGTCTGTTACCTTTTTTGAGCTGCTGTGTTGATAGCTGCCGCTTGCTGCTGCATATTTTGAGAAGTTTGTTTCTTGCAATGGCATTTTCTTTGACCTCTGTCACTCTAAACAAAGCACACAACCACCTGTTCTTGGCCACCTATGACTTAGACTTATACTTTGATATAACTAATTTCCTTGCAACTCTTTGTTTTATAAAATCTCTTTACAAATTTGGACCCAAATTAAGAATAAAGTTATTTGTTAGAATACATTTTTTCACCAAAAAAAAAAAATGGTCCTTCCTAGGCACACACCGGGCAGCACCACTGAGCAAGAGACCACATATGCACTACATTCTCCATACTTCTCTTTAGCTCTGCTCTCTGCTGAGAGTTTCTCTATTCAATCACTGAAGATGGTCAACAACCTGGTCAACTGTGTGTAGGCAAGGTGTAACTAACAATGAATACAATCTGATATGTCACACTTCTGAAGATGAATGAAACAGATCTTTGATCCTCTGCAATGACAGACTGAAAATAAAATGTTTTCTAAGATTATGTCTCTAAATACAGAGTACTCTTGTTATATGGTAGCAATTTAAAAAAATAATTTATGAAATTCTCTAGAGAGTTTCCAGTACCTTTGGTATACTAATAAGGCTCATGCCCCCAGGGATAACCATGACTAAATCGTATTAATTGGTTCTACATTATATTCCACATTGACAGTGTTTTAATTACAATAACAAAATTTAAAAGTTAAGCGGTTCCTACTTTTCCTAAGGTTATCTAATATCCCTAACCACACGCCAGAGGTCAAAAACCTGAGTCCCAAGGAAGAACCATGATAAATGGCCCAGTGGATAAAGCACTTACTATTATTTCCAAAGACCACAGTTTGATTCTTAGCTGCTCAAAATTACCTGTAAACTCCAGCTCCAGGGGAATCCAATCTGCTTTTACACAGTCCCCTCCCCCACGTATATATAAGAATAGTATTAGTAAAAGATGAATCAGTATTTTTGTCCATGCTTGATGATACAGAGAATGAAATCATAGATCAGCTTTTCTACCCAATGTAACATAACACTGGCACTAACAGACCACTAGATACAAAATACCAAGAAACTGCATCAATAAATATTTAAAATATTCTATATTCCAAAGACAGACACTTTGCAAAACCAAATGAACCTAATGGACAATTTTTATTTCATTCTTTCTTAATTTTTCAATTCACATGGTGACTAGTAATATTTGGGCAAACGAAACTGAATACTTGAGTGTTGTGTTCCTCCCAATCCTTCCAATTCAGCACAAATACTCTTTGGGAAATTCAAACATAGCTTACAAGCAGCAGCAGGCTGTAATTTCAAGCACAGAGGGTACTTTCTGATAGTATTCCCTGCTACACACAAGTTACTTAGCATAAAGTAGTTCAATGGGGTGGGGAGAGGGCAAGAAGCATAAAGGTCAAGAGTATGGTGGCGGTATGGCCAGCAGGGCACAGCAGTGTACACTCAACACACAGCACGGATGAAAACTTGAAAATAAGTAAGAGCTTATAAAGAAAAAGAATGCAATGAAGCTCAGTGGTGGAGTGTCTTCTACTTGTGAATGAGATCCTGGAGTTAACTCACCCTTCCCCACCCCTGTCCCCTGCACTAGGGAGATGGGTAGAGAGGAAAAGCCTGGTCTCATGAATGCTTTGAGGAACAGACTATGGTAACCATATGCATCTCAAGATTAGGTCCTAAAATGACAGGTATGGCTGCCTGGTCCTTCTGGAGCATGCACTCTCAGGTAAAATACTTAACTATATAAGAAATCAACTATCCAGTTGACCATGCTGTGTGCACTCTAGACAACAGTCCAGAATGAGTTCAGCCTTCCAACAACCTCCTGCCATGGCATCAGACCTGTGAAGGAAGCTATCTTTCCATTCTAGACCATCTACCAGCTCTACATAATGGAGAGACTGCAACAACACATAAGGAATAATAGAGTGCTGGTGAAATTCCTAAGTAAGAGAGTTAACAAGCATCTCAAAAGTGGCTGCTTTCCCAAGTTAAATTTAAGGTGGTTTGCTATGCGATGTTACTGAGACACAAACTAGTAAACCTTGCGTAGGTTTAAAGGAGACCAGAATGTGTACAAGATACATTTTCACTGGCTTGGTCTGTAAAACCAATGAAATCAATAGCCAAATACGAAATAACAAACCTCTACTAAGTCATTGTACTTTACATGGCAACATATGTATTTTCTTGGCTAATAGGAATCTAACTTCCTTCTTACCAGGACACAATTAAACAGAACAAATTTATAACCAGAACCATTTAATGTTCATTTAATGTCAACCTTAATTTGGCACGACAAGCACACTGGTAAAGAAAAGGGACTTCACTCCCATATGTGAATCCGAAGCTCAGAGACTTGTGGAAAACCACAAAATTGACATACTAGGAAAGTTCAGAAAGAAGGCAACTCCCCAGCCTTAAGTATTACAGACAAAAATAGATGGACCTGATTCTTAGCCTTGAACTATATAGTCTTAGCATTTAGAAGGGATTTAAGAAATACAACTCTAAGACACATATATTTCCTCTCTCATCTTACCACCATGAGCTTCTAGTTACACTAAACATAAAGGGCTTTGTGCTCATGTGCTCACTGCTGCCTCTTGCTGCCTTTGTGTATCTGAACAGGCTATCTATAAGAGGACATCAAATTAATGATACTGTTGTTGCCTCAAAAAAAAAAAAATTGGAACTGTCCTAGGAGATGACACTCATGTCATTGCTGTCAATACTGATGACCCAAGTTTGGTCTCCAGAATGCACAAGTTATCCTGATTTCCTTACATGCACACACCAAATTAATTAACTAATTCATACAAGAGAAATATTTTTTCTAAATAGTTATAATTTGGAGTCATCAAGATGGTCTGCTGACAGGAGCCTGCACAGCAATGGGTGAGAACTGACTCCATACACTTACCACACAACCCTGTACACACATACACACATATTAAGTAGCAAATGGCTTTTAAAATTGTAAAATGAACTTATTTTGTCAAATCTACATCTTAGTTGTACTGATTTAAACACAAATAAGGACTGAAAAGGACTGTTGAGTGGAAACCAGAAAAATTTTCATTTGTAAACGGGTTGCATTAGAGAGATGAAGCCTTGGAATCAGAGCCATCCTAAAGCTTTAACTAGGAGGAAAATTACAAAACAAAAACAAAATCGCCTTTGCTTGTGTGTCATCGAAGCTGACAGAAGAACTGACTACCACAGCATCATCTAAGCTGTAAGTGCCACCAGCCCTAACAGTTATGCTCTGTCACTGGACTCCGTGTTGTGCCTCATCATGAATAAAATCCAGCTCAGCTTCAAAAAATAGCCAGGGCTTTTTTCTTTGAGAAATCAAAACTGGCAAAAACAGTTAACAAATAATTTTAGCTCACAATGATAGTAAGTATATTATATGGTCATGACTCTGAGACAGGTCTCTTTATAAAGTCCTATTCAACAACATAATTCTAATTGCTGAAAAAATGCCTTCGCATCCACAAAGACCTGCTTCTCAGGGTGTAAACATCAAGTCTGTGTGGTGATGGGACGGACAGCTAGAAGAGGCAAGCACAGCCTCCTTCTCTTTGGGCGGCAAGTCTCCTTCTTTCAATGACAGTGGAATAGGAGGGATGAGTTTAGCTCACTGGACTGAGGGTATGTGCCTTGTGAAATTAACTTGAATGACTGACAAAGAATCAGCAACAGGAGTACTGGGTTCCTGAGAACACCACCAAAGGATGTGTACACAGGTCCAGATGTATCCTTTGAACACAGGGCAGAGCTCCTTCTCAGTGGGAAACACCAACAATGCCACAAGGACCAGGGAAGGCAGAACTACTGGAAAAGTGCCTTAGTTGGGTAGAGATGAGGTGCACAAGTCCTGTGACATACTACAGCTCCTTCCTGGTGCACTGTAACCCCTTCAGGAGGAAATGACAAGTTGAGCCACTGAACTTTCAAGTCACAATTTTCCAAGAGTTTCTATGTTGAAAGATGTTTGAGTCTTATTGCCAAAATGTTCACTTGGTAAACAAGCAACTTAAATGTGCCAGTTACAAAATTGCAATATAAGACGAATGTGTTTCATGTGCGAAAATAAATGAATTGAATAGGAGAAGTGAAAGCTAGATTCTTAGAGTGGGGACTCTAAGCTGAAGCTGAAACTCAAAGCCAAAGCTATCTGGGACCCCGTGACAGTGCCAGCATAAATAGTCTAATCAGGCCTCTGTGATTGGGCTTCTCTGTTTGAAGGTTCTATCATAACATAGTAATGGCAAGAGAATTCTTCTCATGATTCAACTACCCTTTCTCACTTCCATGAACAACAAAGGCTAACTTGCAGCATTCCTTGGGGAAACACAAAAAGTATTAGACATATGTTAATAATTTACATACAACAGTAAAATTTGGTACTATGTATTAAAAGAGAAATATGTGTGAAAATGAATTTTTATGTTAGACTAAGAAAATCGGAGTGAGTCAATTTTCTTTACGTGATTCATTTACCAAAAGAACTAGGATTTCTGTGTCTAGAAATTCCTTCACAAGTGCTCAGGTTTATGTGGACGTAGTCGCCCCACATTGGGTGCCATTTTGTAGGCAGAGACTGCTCATTTGTTTCCCAGCCACCAACATAATCACACAGAAAATACATTAATTAGTCTGCCAGATACTATAGGCCTGTAGGTTGAAGATGGATACCCCAACATTACAGAAGAACATTTGGTGACTGCCCAGAGAGCAAGATGTCTCTGTCAATTCTAGAGTTTTGGAAGATGCTTACAATGTACTTCCTGTTAACTTAGATAATATTATATCCTTCTGGGGTCTTTGATGGAGTTGAAGAATAGATASTTATAATTATAGTTTTCCTTAGCTATGATAAAAGATAAAGCAGATATAAATATTGTAACTGTCACTCTTGCTTGATACCCATTTTGTTATATGTAATTTTACTATATTAAAGTTAACACATTCCTTTTTATTTAGGCAGAAAAGGGGAGATGATGTGGGATTACCCTCTGTATGCTATGAATATGTTTTATTACCACTGGCTACTAAAGAGGCTGTTTCTACTTAGTAAAGCCACGCAGGAAATCCAAACAGAGACATAGAGAGAAACTAGGCAAAGTCAGAGATACACTATGTAACTTCTGAAGTAAAAAGACTCAAGCCACCAGCCAGAACCTTATCTTACCGGTAGGCCACAGCCTCATGGTGATTCACAGATTAATAGAAATGGGTTTATTTAAGATGTAAGAGTTAGCTAAAAATATGTCTAAGCTATTAGCCAAATAGTGTTGTAATGATTATAGTCTCTGTGTGATTATTTCGGGTCTGGGAGGCTGGGAAATGAACGAGCAGTCTCCACCTACAGAAAGTGGGTGACGGGTGTTAATAATCCTCTCTCATGAACAGAATGTTCTGTTAGTTGGCTTCTCAAAGACACTAAAGCCATGGAATCACAAAATCCAGCTGAACTTAAACCAACTGCAGATGTAACCTATTCTCCACACTTCTTTGTAGGCCCAGGCCTTGTTTTGAGATTGGATCTTACTCTTCCTTGCCCACAAGCCCTAGCTTCATTTTCAGTTATTTTTTTTGTGTGTGTGTTTTTATTTTGTTGTTGCTCAGAACAGGGTTTCTTTGTGTAACAGTTCTAGCTGTCCTGAAACTAGCTATTGTAGACCAGGCTGGCCTAGAACTCACAGAGAGATCTGCCCATCTCTGCCTCCTGAATGCTGGGATTAAAGGCATGTGCCACCACTGCCTGGCTATACTTTCATTTCTTTTAATACACAAAGAATCTCAGCACACATGACACAACCAGAAATCAAATTTTTCCTTACTTCTTACAAGTTTTCAAGTATTTTATATTTAATCTTAGTCATGCAAGTTGGAAAGGAATTTCTGTAAGAACGTATTTTTCAGAGCCAGCAACAGTCTTTAAAGAAATAATCCTCCTTTTTACAATAATACCTCATCCTTACAGAATATGAACCCCAGTTTTAAGTTCACAGACAAACACAACTCATTCTTAGGCAGAAAGCAATGTGACCAAACCAATGTATAAACATACAAGCATCACATATCACATCTAGGAGTATGGGGACTACAGACAGTTAGCACACTGCTTTACCAAGGAAATGAACAGCACTGATTATATAGCTGCACAGTTTAGGAAAGTCAGCTGAGAGACTGCTCACGTGTCAGAATTCAGGTACAGACCAAGTATAGCTAACTAACACAAAAGACTGAAGCAGCGTCCCTGTCACACAAGCTAGTTCCTATTCCAGTAGCTCTCAATCACATGCTTTAGGTGTTTATAGAAAGACTGAAATTCAAAATATTTCAGGATATTTTTAAAATAAGTAATTTATTTTAGTAGAAAATGACAAAATAGTTACAATTTAACTCTTATTTTAATTAAATGTGTCATTAAAAGACATTTTAGTCAAATCACAATAATTCTAAAATTATTCATGAACTTTTCAGGAGAGTAATAAAAATTTCTAAGTTAAAAAAAATCATAATCCCTGGCATGCCTTCACAATGATTAGTATGATGTTAGGAACGAGTAAGCAGAACTCTTCAAACACACTGGATGTCAACAAGTGAGAGGCCTGGCTTAAAATGGTTCCTAAAGTAAATTGGTTTGAAGAGGCACCAGAATTGTTACGGTGAAAAACTTCGAATTAGTCACGACTGTTCTGGCTTTAATTCAAGGAGAGACGAGAACAAAAGGGCTAAAGAGTACAATCAGATGGAGTGAAAGAAATCTGCAAACCATGTGACTCTGGATGGAGAGCAATGGAATCAAATCCCTTAAATAAAAATAAATCATAATCTTAGCATTCAGGATGCTGATGTAGAAGGATCCCAAGTTCAAAGCCAATATGCTATGTATGGAGTTCAAGACTATAACTCAATTTTTAAAAATTTTATATTAGACATTTAAGAAGTGTTAGCAATATGGAAGGCAGGTTCAGCATTTATAGCATGAGCGGAGTGTGCCACTTCAACTGGCTGGCTATACTACCATGGTGGTCTGTATTTAGAATGTGAAAACTCACCGATTGCGCTGGAAACCTGATTCAGTTTACCCTGGGACCTGCTGATTAGGACAATCTTCATTCCACGCTTTGCTAACTGAAAACAATAAAAGAGACCTGAATCACATCTGTGAAGTTTATTCTAAAACAGAAATTAGATATATTCCCATTTAAGAAAACCTGACCAGGTGGTAAGTCAAACTAAAAAAGTATCAAGAGCTGGCAATCCAAACTGAACACTGATTTTCCAGAACCCTAGGTTTCTAACCAAGCATTGGAATCTCAAACCATTTTGGAAGAATGATGATTTGTACTTTCTTTTTTAGGTCTAAATACATGGTGTGGGCTTTTTTTTTCACATTGTTAGATGTCCACAACTTCTGTAATTTCAAATCTAGGATTTGAAAAGCTGTCATAGGCTAGATACATAAAACAAGTATCAGTGAGCCAACAAAGAAAACTATAGTCAAAAATGTCATCAGTTCCTATAAATACAATCAACCTTAAAATATGTATTTGGGACTGGATGGTTAATCTTCACTCTCAACTGCATTTGGAATCCCCATGGAAGCATATTTCGGGGTGTGTCTATAGGAATGACTCTGGAGAAGTTTAACTAAGGAGAGATACCCACAGGAAACATGGGCAGTTCCATCCCTTGGGCTGGGGTCCTAGGACCACTGCTAAAAAACTGAGCACAAGTATTGCTACTTCTTGACTAAAGATCTAATAGATAATAGAGGTGTAAGATAATCTGCAGCCTTGAGGTCTTCTGGTCATGACTTCTCTGCCTTGAACTGGAAACCAAACTAAGCTTTCCTTAGGTTTTCTTTGCTCAGGTATTTGTCACAGGAATAAGTAACACAGACATTAAGAATAAAGGGCAATCAAGATAAAGTACATTAACTATTGCTAATGAATACATTAACAAATAATTTCTTGAAGAGAACCGTCTATATACATATGTACTTAATACTATGTAATACTGCACAGAGTGACAAACATTCACAGTGATGTACTCCTGCCCCAGAGACAAATAAATACAAAGGTAGAGAAAGAACACCAGGAGGCATAAAACTTTGTACTGAACTACCAGACAGTTTACAAGTGAGCAACACTCTGGGTAATATGAAACAGAAGTGATTCAGTACACTAATTCCCAGTTAGAAATCCAAAGTCAGCTTTTATTAAGTAACAAGTAATATTGCAAATGAGGCTGCAAAAGATCATTTTTTATAAAAATAACAAGGCCTGGTAATTCGCTAAATTAATCTTCTATAAAACCACTAAAGAATCCATTAGTCCACAGTGATACTTTAAGAAAAAAAGAGAAACACATTAACAAAGGAGGAGGAGCAAGGAAAAGCTCTTATTTATAGAAAACACAAACCAAACATAGGGGGTCATGGCTATAATCCTACAGGGAGGAGGAATGCCCTGAGCTTGAGGTCAGCCTGAGCTACATAATAAGTTTTAGACTAGGTTAGGCTACAGAGAAAGAGATATGTTAGAAAAGCACTATTTAAGCTTTACAGTAAACTAATTCAGGCAAAAATCAATGGGTGTGAAAAACACTGAACTAAAAATTAGCTAGAAAATGGGGTATATAGTCCCAAAGTATGCCATATATTCCCTATTACTTTTATAATGAAGAATTGTGATAAACACCGTAATGAATTGTCTGCCTTAACACCATCAATATGGAGCACATCAGTGTGTTGGATGATGTCAGAAGGATTAATATCACTTTTATTACCATTTTTGCTAAATATGTTTACCCTGAATCTAATAATAAGGAGACAAATTCAATTTTGTCTGCCAAACAACAGCCGTGCATTTTTCAAAGTGTCACTTTATAAGGAGCTGAGCGTATACCTCAGTAGTAGAACCACTCCCTAGCACAAAGACTGTGGCCAGCAAGATGGCCCAATGTGGAAAAACACCTTTACAAACAAGCCTGCTGACTTGAGTTTGATCTCCAGGAGCCATATGTTAGAAGAAAAGAAATGACTATCCACAAAAGTTGTCCTCTGACTTCCACAAGTATGCTGTGATGTGCATGCGTCTATAAACCTACATACACAATAAATAAATATGGCCTAGAAAGCTAGCTCAGCAGTTAAGAGTATACTGCTCTTGCAGAGGACCCAAAGTCAGTTCCCAGTACCACGTTAAGCTTCTCACAACTGCCTGTAAGTCTAGCTCCAGAAGATTCAATGTCCTCTTCTGCTGTCCTGTGTGGTATAAACACAGATACATGCACATGCTCACACAAATAAAAATAAATTAAAGTCTTTAAAAATATGGACCCAGGAGGCAGAGGATCTCTGTGAGTTTGAAGCTAGCCTGGTCCACATAGAGAGTTCCAGGATAGCCAGGGATACATAATGAGATCCTGTCTAATAAATAAAACAAAATGAATGTAATAAAATTTTCATCAAAACTACTATTTAAGAGATTATTTTTTTCCTTATTTTTAAAACAGACTCTGAAAAGCACCTACCTCTTCTGCATATGATTTTCCAATTCCATCAGTGCCACCTGTAACAACTGAAAAAAGAGAAAAGGAATAGTTTAGCTTAAGAACTACAACAAGGAAGTGTTCCAGCTAGAAAACATCAGCATGCCCAAGAACACCAGTACAATATTTGATGGGAAAAAGCAATATCCAGGGCTGGGTGTGAAGCTTACTGGTAAAGCACAGGACTTCCCATGCACAAGGCCCTAGGTTCAATTCTTGTTGCAGAATATTTGATTGCACTGTGACACTCTAAAACTATTAAAGTTAACACCTTGAATCCAAGCTGATCATAAAGAATTTGGAGGACCCACGATATGATACAATAGAGAGACATAGGAAAGGGGAGCAAGTGGCTTAGAAAGATTTACTTGGGGCGGTGGTGGTGCACACCTTTAATCCCAGCACTTGAGGCAAAGGCAGGTGGATCTCTATGAGGTCGAGGCTAGCCTGGGTCTACAAGAGCTAGTTCCAGGACAGCTAAGACTGTCCACACAGAGAAACCCTGTCTCATAAAACAAAACAAAAACAAAAACACAGAAACAAAACAAAAAAAATATACACTTGTCTTTTCAATCTGGGAAGGAGTATCAGTTGGTCGTTCCTCTGCCACTTTTTTGATCTACCAGGTTTTTACCCCAATATCTGACTCCCAAGTTTTTATTAATAATAAAACTTAAACACTTCAAATGACTAGTGAAATAAATAAATATATAAATAAGCAATACCAGTATTCAAATTTAGAATTAACTGCTCATCACATCTCAAATTGAAAAGACCAAGACCAAAATATCAAGTGCCAGTGAAATATAAAGAAACTGACAGTCTCCCACTTTCCTGGAGTACCAGACTGGCACAATCCTTTCAGAAAAACTATTCATCAATAAGCTCAGTACTAAAGATATGTTTGCCTTCCGTGGTAGCAATCCTCAAGAGAAGAGTGGCTGGTGCTCATGGTAGCTTCACTAGTGTTTGTGCTATCTGGTAGTAAAATATAAACATGAATCTACAGAAGGATGAGCAAGTGAACTGGGACACATAGACAGCGTATAACTGATAGCAGCAAAATGGACTGTGACACATACAACACATGAGTGTGTACACTAAGTGAAGAACATGGAAGATACTCTTTTCCTAGTGCCACTCAAAGGAATGTGCATTTATCAAGTGCCTGCTTAGTCACCATCTTTCCAGAAGTTTTTAAATCTTTTTAGAATAAAAAGAAAAATGAAAAAAAAAAAACGGAACAAATCTTCATATACCTATGGCCCAATGAACCAACAATCAACATATTAATCTTAGTTTGTCTATAACTGCTTCCTCCCACCTCAGATTTTCTATCTGATTTTTAAAAAACTTTGTATGTGCACGTGTGTGTGTGCATGCATGAGTGGAGAAGCATGTGTCTGTATGTGTGAGACAGAGAGAGAGACTGTACAGAGTGCACATGGTACCACAGAACATGTGTGGAGGTCAGAGGACAACTTTCAGAAATCAGCTCTCTTTTCTTTAAGGGTACTCAAGTTTGAACTAAAGTTTGTCAGGCCTGTGGGAGGGGGCAAATGCTTTTACTTGCTGAGCTCAGATTTCAGCCCAAGCTTTTTTTTTGGTTTTTCAAAAGAGGGTTTTTCTGGAATTATCTATCTATATAGGCCAGGCTGACTTCAAACTCACAGAAATCTGCCTATGTTTGCCCCCTGAGCACTGGTATTAAAGGTATGCACTACCACTGCCTGATATAAGAGGGTCTTCTGTCTATGTCTTACATTTCATTGGTTAATAAAGAAACTGCCT
>LOEQ01000581.1:142154-152783 GCA_001685075.1 Bramus lutescens | reverse complement strand
CAGGCCTAAGACAGTTTCTTTATTAACCAATGGTATTCACAGCATACAGAAGGGAATCCCACATCAGTAGACACTGTAATCCCACTGCTGGGAAGGTACACAGGGAAATCCCTGGGGCTTCCTAGCTAGCCACCCTATTCTACTTGGTGAGCCCTAAGCCTATGAGAGACCCTGTCTCAAATATGTATATATATACATGAGCACACACTTGCACACACAAAAGAATCAGTACTCAGAAGGTTGAAACAGAAAAGTCACAAATTCAAGGCCAGCTTAGGTAACAGTAAAAATGTCTCAAAAAATAAAGAAAAAAGAATCTTCACCAAGAAGTAACTCGTATTAACTTCACAATAAAAGTAATCTTTTAAAAGATTAATATTTTTTAATTATATATTTGAGGGAGGGATATGCAAATGAGTGAAGTGCCCAGAGAATCTAGAAGAGTTGGATTCCCTGGATAATTATGATCTACTTCATGTGGGTGCTGGGAACCAAATTCCAGTCCTCTGGAAGAGCAGAAAGCAGTCTTAACCACCATGCTATCTCTCCAGTCCCCACAATAAAAGTAATTTTTGAACATCTACTTATAAGAAAAGAAAACATATTTAAAACTTTCTTTCCTCTAAATATAACAAAAATAAACTAAGATTATTGAGTGAATAAAAAGTCACCAACAAGAAAAAATAGCAAGTACTGCTTTTTCAGCTCTTTACAGTTAAATTTTCAAAGTCTTCAGCTGTGTTTCTATGGGTCTATCTAAAATAGCAAAATTTAAAACTTCAGTATCTGCCCAAAATCAGTTTTACTGAGTACCCTCTCTCCTCACGCCCAGCTTCCAACTAGGGACAACTGGGACACACTGAAGGTGCTCTGAGCACATAGCAACATACCGAGAATCAAATGTTTTCCTTCGTTTTTAACCTGTTTCAAGCACACAAACACAGAATTGGCCAATTCTTCTTAAATAGAGAATTTGACCAATTCTCTAATATTTAAAGTTGTGGGCACATAATAAATACAGAAAACACTGGAAGTTTTAAGACCATTATAAATCAAACCCTGGTCTAAAGCATGGATACTTGGCTTAAAAGTCTGCATGGATTGAGGAGGCTGACCACAATAGTGTTTCCTAAAATAGTGTATCTTAAGAATTCATTTTTAATGAATACATACACACATTTTTTTTTTGAGACAGAGTTTCTCTGTGTAACAGTCCTGGCTGTCCTGGAATGCACTCTATAGTCAAGGCTGGCCTCAGGACTCAAAGAACAACTGTCTCTGCCTTCTGAGTGTTATGATTAAAGGTGTGCGCCACCACTGCATGGCTATATACTCTATAGGCTCTGTATGCCTGTATCTGGGTGTGTGTGTTGAATGTATAGTTATGTCTATGTGTGGATGCTTACTCCTGTATGCATACAGAGGGCCAGAAGAGGGCACTGGGTATCTATCTATCTATTCCTACTTAGTCAGGTTCTCTCCTGTCTTCAGCTAGGCTGAAAGTCTCACAACCCTAGTGAGGATACTGTCTCCACTGGCCCCATCCCTGAGAGTTGGGGTTGCAGGTATTTGTCAGGACATCCAGCTTGTTACATGTGCTGGTACCTGAACACTGGTCCTCATGATTACAGAGCAGGTGCTTTTAGCTGCTAACATATCTCTCTAGTCCCTTTAGAATCTTTATCTGTGAACAAGATGGCTAAGCAGGTAAAGACATCTATTGCCAAGCCTGATAAGCCAAGACTGCCATAGAGGAAGAAGAGAAGTGACTCCCTCAAGTCTCCTGATTTCCACAGGCACCATGTGGCATGTGCATCCTGGCCCCAAGTAAATGTAATGTTTTTTAGGAAGAAATTTTTACTGATTAAAAATAATTTTTCAGGACAGGTGTGGTTGACACATTTGTAATTCCAGAGTTCCAAAAGGAGGCTTAGACATGAGTTCAAGGTCAGCCTGGGCTACACAGGGAGAAAAGTGGAGGAGGGGAAAATTGCACACACACACATACACTTTACATTATTTTCCTAAAGTTTTGGACTCAGTAGGTCTGTACAAGTCCTACAATCTATTTTGAACAAGCACACCTGATTCTTTAAGTCTTGCAAGTTTAGATATAGCCACGACATAAAAAGACCTTTCACATTTAAGCAACATTTGAGGAATGCTTCAACTCATGAGCTCCAGTGCATGTATTCAATTGCCTTAAAATCACCCTTACTCAGAAACTTGGGAGAATAAATTGCAAAGAACATGGAATTTGAAGTTAAAAAAAAACAAGATTCAATTTTTTCTGACATTTGAAAGCTGTATAACCCTTACACCCACCACTGCATCGCACCCTGGCACGGGTACATAATGTGGAAATAGCAAACCAGCACTAACCTTCCTCACAGGGTTGCTGTGGAATCATTTGAGAATACTCAAAAAGGACTCTGCAAAGATGTCGCCATTACAATAACATCTCATGAAGTCAGTGTCCTTTAATTCAGAATTCAAGAATGTTGCTGCCCAGCCTGCTATGGAGCTGCTGTTTTTCCTTCTGTCTCTCCACATTATCTACAAGCATCATTGCTGCTTTCACATGGCAGGCAATAGGTACTGGGACTCAGATAAGCAGTAGCTCCTGTTCCACACGGAAACTCTAGGATTGGATGTGCTGGATTAGGAGCTTGTTTACTGCAACAGCACTGTTTATATGGCAGGGCTGGAGTCTCAGCTGTCATTGTGGCTTGGCTGGCAGTATTTCTACTGGAAGCTAGCTTGACTGTGAGCAGTTAATGTCAGTCATTAGAGAAAAACCAATCTAGAGAATGAGTTTTCTACATACTATAAATGCTAAGGGGGCTTTAAAACTGATTATTTAAAATTCTAAAAGAAACTGTCCCCTTCCCTGACTGCCTTGAAAGAGCACACACTAAACTACACAATATTTCTTTGGCAATTCATTGTCATCCACAGAATTAGTGGACTGGGTTATGAGCACAGCTGAGACTCTAGAAATGTTGGATCCACCAAATTAACTTGCAACACTACACAAAAGGAACAAATCCCTCCCCCAAAGTGGTACAATGGTGCCCTCCAGGGCTAGAGTTACCTATGCTTTCTTTACAACTTCAGGCTCTTTCGCAAAAGGGGCCATCTTTTTCCTCACACAAGTTGCAGGAATGTCTGGTAATGCTCTCCAGCATTCTTTCTCATTGTTACAGATTGGCTATCCAAAATGTGCAGGACCAGAAGTGTTTCAGGATTTGTTGGAGTTTAAAATTTTGGGACATCCACATAGACTTTATCAGCTGAACACTAAACCACAAATCTAAAATCCTAAACTCCCAAATATGAAACTTTGGGGACAGCACATGCTCAGGGGCATTAGATTTTGGGGACTATTTCAGATTGGTGATGCTTGCCAGGTACCACAAATTGCAGTGGAATAATCCGTCTGTACACTGTGTAAACGTGTCACTGTGATTGGTTTAATAAGGAAGCTGGCTGGCCAATAGTTAGACAGGATAAGTTAACTGGGAGAACCAGACTAAGGACAATGGGAAGAAAAAGGGTGGAGTCAGAGGAGTCACCATCCAAACAAGAGAGGAACAGGAGGTATAAGATGAAAGAGAGGTAACACCAGACGGCAGAATGTAGATTGATAAAAATGGGTTCATTTAAATTATAAGAGCTAGTAGTAATAAGTTTGAGCTATTGACCAAGCACTTAGAAATAATATTAAGTCTCCGTGTTGGTTATTTAAGAACTGGGGGCAGGAAAGGACAGTCTGCCTACAATAAATCATCTCTCTTGTTTTTTGGGTTTTTTTTCTCTGACTCACCTCAAGAATTCTGCCATCGTGGCCTGCTTTCAGCACTCCCATTGCTGCTTTTTATCAATCTACCTCAGCTGTAGCTAACTGCCTTTAAACACTGAATTATCTATCTTACCTGACCCTTCTCTAATACATTCATAATCTTGATTGTATAACTGTTTTCCTTGCTGTGACCTGACAAGAACCGACTTAAGCCTGTTAACTGATACGCAGTTTAACTTTCTTGCAGTTACTGTTTCTGTATACAGTCTGTCTTGGAGCATTTTTCAGTATTTTTAAATAAAAGTCTAAAAGTTACATCAGGCATGATGGCACAAGCCTACAATCCTAACACCTGGGAGGTGGAGGAAGAAAGATTCAAAATGCAATGACACTCTTAGCTAGTTCAAAGTCAGCCTGGGCACATGAGATCCAAACAAAAAGAATTTCTTTTAATAAGAGTTGAAGGTTCTAGAAGGCATGGATTTATTTCATCAGAAATCCAAAATTTTTAAGAAACTATTTTAGCCAAATATGCTAGAATTTCAATTTCCACAAATTTATCTTAGCTCTCCCAATTAGCAAGATTTTATTCACTTTAATTGAAAAAAATTCTTGATAGGAGAAAACCTATTCAGAGCAATTTTATAAGCAAGATATAAGCATGAATGTGTTACCAAGATTCTATTAATATTCAAACAGTTACTAAATGTAATAGTGTACATATATCCTAAACCATAGAAGAAAGATTAACTTGTCATCATGCCACTAACGGACTGATGGAATTTCTTAGTTCAAAACAATTGGAGCTGAGTTAGCAGAGGACCAGCATGCAACAGGGCCACTGGGCACAGGAACACATGACAGCTGCAAGTGAATGCACAAGACCTGCAAAAATCAAGCCAGCCAGAATCCCAACTCAGGAACTCCCACTGCTAGCTGAGGAGCTACTGGGAACTCATGGCTGCAGGAAAAAGGGAGTTGGTTTTCTTCAGGGATGCAGCCACTGATGGGCTATCTATGCTCCAATGGGTGACCAAGTCTTAGTTTCTAAGACTGTGATAAATGCCATGACCAAAAGCAACTGGGAGAGGAAAGGGTTTATTTGGCTCTCAGGCCAAAACCAAGGCAGGAACTCAATGCAAGAACCTGGAGGCAGGAACTAAAGCAGATGCCAAGGATAAATGCTGCTTATTGGCTTGCTCCTCAATGGTTTACTTAGTCAGGCTACTTTCTTCACGCAGAGCCACCTGCCTAAGGGTCACACCACCCATGTTGAGCTAAGAATGCCCATATCAGTAACTAATTAAGAAAATGCCCCATAGATTTCCTGCTGTCATAACTTTGTAACCAGTCTTGTCAGAACAGCCTTGGTTAATTTCAATCTAGAGTTTCAGAGGCATGTGATACTTACGGTTTTAAAACAAAGAGGGAGGATGCACAAATTATTTTACAAAATGCGAAAATACTTCCACTTCCACACAAAACACACTATTCACTAAATAAATTATAATGAGCTCTTGAAGGGCTTACAGTTTAGAACAAATGAGATAACTCATTCACTCCGATGTGTATATGTTGCACACATATGATGTACCCACAACTAAGGTGACAAATGTGCAAACACACAAAGTATTGTAACGGCTCTGAAGCGTTCAGTGACGCCTGCATGTAGACCTGAAGGAGAAAAAAAATCATAATGCATGTCCTAAAAAAGTAGAAAGAATTTACAAGCAGAAAGTGTAAAGATGAAAGTGGAACAGGAGAAGTACTATCTCAGACAATAAAACCAATTTCAAGACCTGATGAAACTAGTGTCTCTGCACAAATAAGGTAATCAAAGAGGAAGAAACAAGCATAAATAAGTCTGGGACACAGAAACCCATGAGAGATACAGTCAAGAACGAATGCACGGAGGCTGGAAAGGTGAGTCAGTGGTTAAGAGCATTGGCTGCTCTTCTAGAGGCTACAGGTTAGGTTTCCAGCATCCACATATGTGTGCGGGTGTATATATTACCATGTATGTGCCTGGTTGGTCCTCAAGTAGGCCAGAAAAGGGCATCAGATGCCCTGGAACTGGAGTTATTGATGATTGTGAGTCACCATGTGGGTGCTGGAAATTGAACCTAGGTCCTCTGGAAGAGCAGCCAGTGCTCTTAATTGTTGAGCCATTTTTCCAATCCTCAATCTTTTTTGCTAAGGATGCAAAAACAGATGATGACAGAAACATACGTGATAAAAATTCAAAATGTGCCAAGAACCTGAAGTTATCATTGTTAAACTTTGTGCAAGTATAAGGAACAATTTGACTGCAGGGTTTATGCAACAATAGACCTTTTCAAAGTGTCCTGTAAGGAAGAGGCTCTTGGCCACACAGATGATGGGGGACTGTGATAGTGTTCAGTAAGAGCTGGCAATCTCCAGTCTTGATGCTACAAGGACAGTGTGCTTCTAGCATTTAATTAAAGATAGGAAAGCAAACTGGCCACTTGTTGAATTTTGTCCACTAGTCCACAGAAAAATGAGACATTTTCAAATCCTTAAAAATTAAACTTTTCACATAGAAATCTAGAGTTAGACTCCTGTCAAGACCATTGCTGATGGGTGTTGCTAAGTGATTGGCAAAGCCAGCAAGCCACATCTGGTTTGCAGGACATGTTAATATGCTCAAAGTCCATGGAATCAGTAACATCTGCAACTTCAGCTGTTTCAGGGAACCCCCAGAAGCTTCTCCCTCTGGATCTTCGAAAAGTCATCATGACAGCTCTAGCTGTTAAATCTTCCATCAGCCTAAGGGACTCTGATCGAGTCTTTGACAATCAGAGAAAACTCAACCACTGAATCCCCAGACAGCCATTTATCCAGGTGCCAGAAGCGCTGATTGCCATAGCTATTGCTCCAGGAGTCTTTACTTCAGTTATGAAAGCTTCAGATGACCCTTAGCTGACTGGCCACCTATAGTCACCCTGATCTCTTTCCTGTCCTTAATCTGGTTGGAGAGGAGCACCTCCCCTACCCATAATAGCTAGTACACACCTGCAATTGGTGAGATTTGGATGAGCAGCATTCTCAGAGCATTCTAGATCTTTATCATGGGCAGAAGAGTCTGAGCAAAAAAACACAAAAGCAGTAACCCCCTGGGGCCCTCAGTCCTAGGAGGGGTTCACCCAGCAGCAAAAGAATCCCAGATTAGAGCCAGGAGCAGGGGCTTTAAAGAGCTGAGTCTGTGGGAAAGCAAGAACTGTGAAGAGCCAACATTGCAGTTGCTGCAAGCTCCAGACACCACTGAGAATCTCTAGCTCCAGAGCCTTGCTAAGGAGCTGACTAATAGTCCCCTTTCTCTGAAGCCCAGGCCTATAGTACCCTGACCTTAGAGCTCCACTAGCTGGCCCCAGCATCCTAGGATCTTTGCCTACTTACGCTTTCCATCTAATAAAACAAAACAACCAGAACTGGGCTGGTGAAGACATGGTGACACGAGTTTTCCACAGGTCATATGCAGGGGGATCTGGGAAAACACAGATTATGAAGGCTTAGAAATGATAGTATCTGAGTATTGTGAAGTTAGAGTCAAGGGAATTTCCCAACAGATTAAATCTGGAGAAGGATCAAAGACGACTTAAAAGGTTTTTCAAATGTACTTGAAAAACTGAATTTCTCTAAGTCTATCCTAGCTTGAATTTATTAAAGGGAGCCAGACACAAACAACTGCCTAGCAAATTTTTACCAAGTACCGAATTCTCCTGTGGCCAGGCTCATTACTTTCTAATGATCTTTTTATAACTTCAGACTGTCAGCATGAAGTTGGCTATGTGGACTACAAATGTTTCCTCATTACAACAATCCCTACTAATCAAATCTGTGGGCTGTGTATGAACAAAATATGTTCAATGTTACTTATTATCCATGAAAATGCAAGAGACTGCATTAGGAACTCATTTACCTCATTTAAAAGATGAAGTTATACTTAGGTTAGCGTCTTTGTTCAAGGTCAGTTTAGTGAGCAAAACTGCTTGCCCTTGCCCAGATAACTCCAAAGCCAATCTGTTAACGATATACTACGATGTAATACCATGTAAGAGGCTCTCATTGTTAATGTCTTTAGATTGTCTACTTTTTCCTCCAACCCTCCTATGACTAGGCTGTTGTACTTAATGGTGGTACAGATAACTTTTTAGAAAATAGAGTCTTGCTGGAATTCCCAGTTGGAGAGAAAACAAAATTTGCCTAGTTTTGCTGCGGGGGGGAGGTGAATCAAAAAATAAAACAAAGCTGTCCTTCTGACAGGCTTTTCAATTCATACTATGGTGTTAAGGGCGTCCTTGAAAAAATGATAATCCAGTGCCTGGCCATTCAAAAACCTATCACTCAGACCCTGCTAACAGAATTCTCATACCACAGTGGTTTGATTTTTCCTTCCCCTTGTGTGTATGGGGGGGCAGGGGGTGTCTGCAAGGTTTTCTTCCCTCTGTTTTCTGCCACCCTTCATCAGGCTAACTCACAAGGGCCCTTCAGAGCTCTGTTTGGAAATCACTTGAGGGACAGCTCTGATCTTCCTCACAGGCTTCCATTTAACACTGTTTTCCCACCATAATCCTCTCACTGGGTCCCATTTGCCATACATTGGCCCTCACCAAAACAGAAACTCACAAACTGCATTTACTAAACAGCACTGGCTCCCTGCTTGGGCCCATAAGGTAACCAAATGGAGGAGGAAAGCCTAGCATCTCTGTTTTCATTTTGTCTCTGTCTTTCTCACTCTCTGACTGCTGAAATCATGTAACCGTGCAGTCTGCAATTCCAGGAAGGGTGGTGGAACAAACCCTCCACCCCAGGTGTTGACTACTAGCTGTGAAGCCAGAGCTATACTCTGGAACAGAAGTGAACACCCACTAGGAACCAGAATGGTCCCTTCACAGAAGGACAACTAAGACAGGATGACAGAGACAAATACACTTCTCAGACCAGCTAAAGGGTCACTGGTGGTCAAGACCACACCTTGACTAGAGCTGCTTAATTATGCATGCCACTGATATGGGATTTCCCTCTGTATGCTGTGATTACCACTGGTTAATAAAGAACCGCTTTAGGCCTATAGCAGAGCTATAGGGGAACAGAGCTAGGTGGGGAAAACTAAACTGAATGCTGGGAAAAAGAAGGGCAGAGTCAGAGAAAAGCCATGGAGCCCCACCAGAGATGGACCCCCGGAACTTTAGCTGGTAATCCACAGCCATGTGGCAACACACAGATTAATAGAAATGGGTTAAACTAAGATGTAAAAGTTAGCCAATAAGAAGCTAGAGCTAATGGGCCAAGCAGTGTTTTAAGTAATATAGCTTCTGTGTGATTATTTTGGTTCTGGGCAGCTGGGACAAACAAGCAGCTTAATACAACATACCACATGCTCTTTGCCCAGTTCTTCCTCTATTTAATCAATAGTTTTTGGCAGAAGACACATGGGATCACTGGACCCTGCATCCGGTCCTTTCCCAGTGTGGCCAACTGAAGCACACTTTCCTCTGCTTTCACCATCATCCGGAGACAGACAGCTGAGCCTAGCCTGCTAAAGATATCAGACAGAACACAGGGGTTTCTGCCCTGAAAATTCACACTAGGGTGCTAGTATAAGATCCATGGCCCCATCCAATAGTGTTATACCATACTAAGAACAAGAAGTAAAATAAAATGTTAACTTTCCAAATGTATCCTTATCTAGAAATAGCATTTAGTGGCATTGGAACTGATATATATAAATCCATTTGCTTAAATAGTTAACCTTACTAATTTTATTATGCTATTAATTCAGCAACAATTATGTCCTAGTTTGTCTTCTACTACTGTGATAAAGACCATGACCAAAACAACTTAGGGAGGAAAGGGTTTATTTCACTTTCTTTTTTTGTTGTTGTTGCTGTTTTTCTGTTTTTTGTATTTTTGCTTTTCGAAATAGGGTTTTTCTGTATATTTGGAGCCTGTCCTGGAACTAGCTCTTGCATACCAGGCCGGCCTCAAACTCACAGAGATCCGCCTGCCTCTGCCTCCAGAGTGTTGGGATTAAAGGCACGTGCCAACCACCGCCCGGCTCATTTCACTTTTAACTCCAGATCACAGTCCACCATGGAGAAAAGTCAGAGCAGGACTCAAGACAGGAGCCTGGAACCAGAAACTGAAGCAGAGGTCACAGAAGAATGCTACTCACTGGCTTGCTCCTCACGACTCACTCACAGTCCAGGATCACCTGCCCAGAGATGGTATCACTGCTACATCAATCATTAGTGGGCAGACTGCCCCCACAGACTTGCCTACAGTCCAATATAATTCAGGCACTTTCTCAGTTTAGGTTCCCTCTTCCCAGATGACACAAGCCTATGTCAAGTTGACAAAAACCTAACCACCACTAATTATTACATAATAAAATATTTAATTATCTACAGAGAGGAAGATAAATTAATATCACTAGCAGAAACTAGGCAAAGTCCCCTAAGAATAACTCCCACTAGCATTTATTTAAAGACCTCAGGGAATAAACACTCAAGATTAAGACAGCAAGTCTATAAGAAAGCCTAGTACTACTTACATATTAAAATTAATACTAACATCACAACTCTCCCCAACTTACCCTAAGAGTCTAAGCGTTAATTCTGCAAATTTGTTTCGTAATTTATTACTCTCCACCTGTATCCAACTGCTTCAAAAAACTCATTTGAATCCTGCTTTTTAAAGAATCCCCAAATCTAAAGAGTAAGGAAGTATTTAAGATCTAAGCTACATGGAAATGTTTACAAATTACAATTGGCCAGTTAGTTTTATAGTTGTTTTCTTGGGGGGGG
>LOEQ01000581.1:118145-138914 GCA_001685075.1 Bramus lutescens | reverse complement strand
TTTTAAAGACAGGGTCTCACAGAACCTGGTGCTCATCTATTTAGATAAGCTATGCTGTCACTGCCTGCCCAGTGCTGAATCACAGATGCGAGTCACTGCACCCGGCTTGCACATGGTGCTAGGGTTCTAAACCCAGGTCCTTACGCTTGAGCAGAAAGCATTTTACCTCTGAGCCATCTCCCTTGCCCCTGAAAGGAAGTTTTAAGGGGACACAAAGTGTCCAGTAGAGCATGGAAGTACTTCAGCAAAGTTCCAGGGGTGGAAGTGGGGATGCAACGTGTAAACAAATGGAATCTCTGTTCAGGGTTATATTCTGCTTTCTGCTTATATGTCCAGGTGCCCATTCAATGTCTCTGCACAAGCTTAGTACATTTATTGATTGTTTTTGTTTTGAGAGAGGATGTCAAGTATCCCAATCTGGTCTGGAATTGGCTATGTAGTCAAGGATAGCCTTGAACTCCTGATCCTCCCCGCCTCTACCTCCTAAGGATTGGGATTACAGGTATGTGACCCATGTCTGGTTTTTCAGTTCAGTGCTGGGGATTGAACCCAGGGCTAATTAAGCACTATATCAACTGAGCTACATGCCAACTCAAACTTAATATATTTAAAAATAGAACTCCATAGGTGCCCTCATATACTGCTCGTGGTGATTTGAATTGGAGTGCCCCATCATAGGCTCATGTGTTTGAATGCTTGGCCTCCAGTTGGGAAGGATTAAGGAGGTGTGGCCTTGATGGAGGAGATTAGACCTTATTGGAGGAGGTGTGTCATTGAGGGTCAACTGTGAGGTTTCAAAGATCCATGTAAATCCAATTTAGATCACTCTGCCTCTTGCTTGTGGATCAGATGTAAACTCTGAGCTGCTTCTCCAGAGAGATGCCTGCCTGCCTGCTGCCAAGCTCCCTGCTATGTTGTTCATGGACTCGCCTTCTGAAACTGTGAGCAAGCACCCAATTAACTGCTTCCTTTTGTAAGTTGCCCTGGCCAGAGTGCCTCTTCACAGCAATAGAACAGTGACTAAGACACATCTTTACCTTTTCTATCTCCTTAACTGGACCACTACTCATGATTATTCTGGGATGCAAAACCGAGGGGTCAACCTTCCTTTCTATGAAATCCTCATATCCAGTTCTTCAAACTTGTCCACTCTATGACTAAAATATAACTTGAGAGATTTCTTAGCTCTGCTACGGCCAACTAATGCAAATCTCAAGTGTTTTCAACCTATATGGCAAGAATTTCATAATTAGTCTTTCTGAAGCTGTCTTGGCAAAAGAATGAAGCTGGGCATAGTGGTGCATGACTTTAATCCCATTATTCCAGAGGCAGAGATAGGTAGATCTTTGTAAGTTCAAGACCAGCCTTTTTTACATAGCTAAATGAGTTCCAGGCCAGCCAAGTCCACTTAGTAATTATTAACTTGTCAGGGAAAAGAGAGACAAAGAGTGAGAAAAGAAGAATCAGACACACCAAATTGGTCTTCAGAATAATTTATTTAAAAGTTTTCAAGTTTAGAATAATCTTTAATGTAAAAAAATGTGATTTAACAATATTGTATTGTAGTCATACACACAGATTTCCATTGAAGTTCATTGGCAGTTTTTCTACATTTTGATACAAATATCTACAAATTGACATCCAATTTTCACAGCAAAATTGGGAACAGTTCATTGTATAAAAGAAAATGTTATAATTAGGTAATGTCACAGATGTCAGAAGTTTTTAAGAATAACATCATAGCTAAACCTTTGAGACAAGCGCCAGTCCCTTCCTAACCTCTTCTTAGCAGTCCTGTGACCCACTGGACTGTCTGACCTTCATTTGATCATTGTACAACACATTACACTTGCTTTGTTTTGTTTTGTTTTGTTTTGTTTTTTTGGCATGCTCTCATGTAGCCCAGGTTGACCCCAAACTCCCTGCACTTGAACTTCTGGTTCCCTCCTCCTCCCTCTGGTTCCAAGTGCTTGGATTGTAGGTGTGTACAACAGAGCCATTTCCTCCGTGCTGAGAAGCACACTTTGCACCTCCTAGGCAAGTGCTCTCTGTCAACTGAGCTACAACCCCAGCTGGACACATTGGGCTTTGATTCCATTCTACATCAAGTTGTCAAATCCTGGGTAGGAAAAAAAAATGTTCTATGAATAACAAACTCATTTAAAATAAATGGAATATTTAGCATTAGAGACTAATTAGAAGTTACTGTTTGATTTCCTTAAGTGATAACATTACCATAATAAAAGAATATTGGGTTTTCATGTTAAACGTTTTCCTGCACATCACTGCATCCAAACACAATAGCCTCACTCTTCCTCCAAAGAAACCAGCTTTTCAGTAGACCTTCTACTGCAAGAACCCCTAAGAGCCATGGTCCTAGCTCTAGAAACAGACCATCTTGAGAGCTTATTTGAAAGTCCAGCCGGGATGGGCAGCTGTTCATACACCTTTGACCTCCTTTATCAGGGAAACTCAGCTTCTTCCAAAAGCACAGAAGGAGAAGGCATTAGCCTGGCCAGCTAGATCAGGCGAATCTACCCTGGCACTCAGTGGGTGATGGAAGTCACAACCAGGTCACTCTTCCAACAAGTTGTTCTGCACTTAAAAACTCCATTTCTACACACACAGCACTTGAGCTCACACTCATGGTCGCTTCCATAAAAACAGTTTTCAAATAATACTGAGATGGAGGCTGCTGAGGTGACCTAGTGGCTAAGAGCACTGACTTCTCTTCCAGAGGACCCAGGTTCCGTTCCTAGCAGCTCACATCTGTGTGTAACTCTAGTGCCAGGGGATCTGACATCCTCAGACATACATGCAGGCAAAACACCAATACACATGAAATAAAAATAAAATAAATAAAAATTTCTTTAAAAAATAGAAACTGAGATTGGCCAATTTGAAACAGATTTAAGTATACAGCTATAAGTTTAATGAGATGGCTCAGAGGAGAAATGTGCTTGGCACCAGGCCTGATGGCCTGACTTAGATCCCTGGGGCCCACATGGTAGAGAGAACCAACTCCCTCAGGCTGCCCTCTGACCTACACAAACATGCCACGGGACACACATGCACACCCAACATGAATGAGAGCAATCTATAAGTAAAAGTGCAGCTTTAGTAGCTCCCTTACATTTTCAATTCAAAGGCTCACACAGACTTATAAACACCAGGAAAGTGTGCCAAGCCATTTAGTACCTTCAGGGGTTGGTAGCTGACACATTAGCCTTGCCCCCATAACTGCTTTAGTTTATTGTATCCCCAGACCGAGTAATCACTCCAGCTATCTTATCCAGGGTACTTTCACCTTTAAAAAACAATCAGAGCCATAGTTAAGCCAACTCCAACTAGTTAAAGGGAAAGCTAATTGGGATGTTTATCGATGTCTTGCTACCATACAGAAACCTGCAAATACTAAGACAGTTCCACAAGCAAACACAAAGGAAAGAATACAGAGGAATGCCCTCATGCACTTTTCTTCATCTGAATGCTGTGTTTGTAATGGACTCAGCATTTACTAATATTATTCATGGATTTTCCCCTCCCAAAGAATCATGTTAATTTGATTTCTATTGCTTTTGTCTACATCTGTTCTTTTCCTCTTTATTTTCTTGGTAAATATATTTGATGTATACAAAAAGACTACACAAAATACAAAGTAGTTATAAAATAGTACGGTAATGTTTGCACAGCATTGGGAGGTTACGACAGGATGACCCAGTGTTGCACTGGGGCCGCCAGCTCCTAGGAGCACAGGCCTCAAAGGCAATCCACGGAGTCAGCACATACTAAGATTTTTTTATCTGAGGGGTGTAGTGAAAGGGAGCGGGCCTGCTTTTCATCCTGCCTGGCCCCCGCACGGCTAGCTTATACCCCAAAATAACAACACACAAATTGTATTCATTNTCTGTCTCATTGCCTTCTTCCCAGCATTCTGTTTTGTCTACTCCACCCACCTAATTTTCTGCCCTATTAAAAGGCCAGGGTTAGGGTTAGGGTTAGGCTTAGGGTTAGGCTTAGGGTTCAAAAGGCCAAGGCAGTTTCTTTATTAACCAATGAAAGTAACACATAGACAGATGACCCTCCTATATCAGAGGTGCTTAGGGAAAGAAGACACTCACATTCTTTCTTGATGGTTTCCTTCTTAATTCCTTATTCTTCTGTGTTCTTTCTATTGTATACTTTTTTCTACAGCTTATATACCCCAACAAAGTTTTTCAGGCTACATAGGAATTCCAATGTGGTTATATTCTATAAATGATTACAATGAATACAAAACAAACAGTAAAAAACAACATGTTTTCCATATCCCTTACATTATTAAACATTTTATGTATTACAGGTGAAAAACAAATTACCCCAAGAGCCCATGTACATTCATACCCAAGCACATCCATTCACAGTTATAGGTTAACTGTGTGGGCAACAAGGTATTCTTCTTAGTCAGGTCTTTTACTGGCAGGCTGCATTTTGTAGCTACAAAGAAAGGACAAATTCCTTTATTGCTTTCCTTTAAATGTAGTATTATAAAGAATCTTAAAGGAATCACAAACCTAAACTTTTATATATAAAAAGAATCAGTCAGCTCTACTTTAAATCTTTAGGGTGCATACCCACACATCATTAGTTTTTTATATCAGGAGATTAAGAGCAAAAATGGGTACAAAAAATAATCATCATTTCTGGTCATCAACCAATCCTTGCAAGAAAAGCATGTCAAATAATGATAAGTGGCTGCTTTGTTCTTGCTCCCTGACCTTAACGTGTTCTGCACTTAACTCTGTGTCTTTCTAAAAATTTAGATTGTCTTCTTGAGTTTTTCACCTCGAAGTTATTTGACAAGAACATCTAGTATAATCTTAAGTTATTTTCAAATCTTTGTTTCAGCACTCCAAAACCTGTGAACACATCTCCCAACATTAAGGTTAAAACAATTTAAGCTAGCTGGCTACCAGGACTCAATTGTTTTTATTAATCATTAACCTAAACTCATGTGTTCTAGCTGTGTGACACTTTCTTGTCTATTTCTTGAATCATCAACACTCTTAACTTAAAATTTACATTATTATTATCAATCAGACAGTACAGCTTATGAAGGAATCATCTTCATAATAATCCACAGGCAAGAATGCTCAGTAGAACGGAGTTTTTCCATGAGATAAGCACACTATATTACAGGCAGTGGGAATCCCCCCCACACATTCACACCATAGCAGATACCAGAGAAAGATAGCAGTAACAAACATGTAAAGGTACGGCAGAAGTGAAAGACACTCTGGGGTCTGTGGTTTCAGGGACTTGTTATCCAAGATTCACCCAACAGGGAGTTGCCTCCTGGTGAGCTAACACCTTGAACTTCAACTGACACCTGCTGCTCCTCTGATGTGGGCACCAGCAATCCAAAGTTGGAGGACAGTTTGAGCTAGATAGTAGGACTCTGTCTCAAACAGATAAAAAAAAAGTTGATTATAAAGCCAAAATGTATAGAAAATGGCAAACTAACCACCCAAGAACTGTCTTAAACATTTTTATCACAAATATAAATAGATAAATAGATATAGATATCTAGACATATAGATATACAGATACTGTTTAATTTGTCTTATTTTTAAGCTCTGCTTCATAAGCACCATACAGTGGATGCTGGGGCATCAGTTTAGATCTTCCTTATAGAACTAAGACATTATTCTCCTATTAGCCATAGTGCTGGCTGCTGAAGGCACATGGCTGTGTCCCTCTTTGAGCATTACCCTTGGTCAGGGGAACCACGTCACCTCTTCTGCAATGGGAACTTGCACTCTGTGAGTAGTAGGTATAGACATAGAAAAGAGTGGACTGTTTACTTTATGTATGAACATCTCTGAAAAGTCTTCCCAGCCTCAGCACTCCTGGGACATTGCCTGAGGCCTCTATTATAATGGTTTCGGTTCAAATTAACCCTTCTTCCCTCACTCTCTTACAGATGCTGTCCCTAGAGTACTCCATAATAGACCCTCAGCAGACAAACCTCAACCTCAGCATTTGTTCCCCCAAAACCTGTCATAGGCTGCAGTATGTCTCCTCAGAACACCTAGTCACCCTCCAACCTGTAAAAGACACTCCTATTTGGCAATAGGGCCTTTGTGAACATAAAGAAGTTATGATGAATTTATACTGGGTGGGGATGGCTTTAAATCCAATCAGCCCTCATAGAGAAAGTCAGATGTGAAGCAATACAGAGAGGTAGAGAGAAAAAATCAAGTGTTGATAGAAGGTGAGTACAAAATGTAGACTCAAGCCAAGGAAGGCTAAAGATTGCTGATAACTACAAAAGCTAGGGAGAGGCAAAGAAACCTCCACCAGCCCCCGAGATACCGAGCAGCACTGCCATCACCCCCTTGACTTTGGATAGTTGGATTCAGAACTGTAAGAATATATTCTCTCTCTCTCTCTCTCTCTCTCTCTCTCTCATATTTGTATGTGTATCTGTGTGTGGAAGTCAAAGGTCACTATTAAGTGGTTTCTGCCATTGTTCTTCAGCTTAGTTTTTGAGACTGGGTCTCTGGGGTTCACACATTTGGATATATGGCTGGCTAATTAGCTCCAGCGATCTGTCTGACTGAACTGGTTTTTCATGCTTGTACAGCAATCACTCCACCCACCCACTGACTCATCTCTCTGGCCCAAGAAATGTCTACTCCCTAAAGTTATATCTTTAGAGAGATGTGTGCCCTTCTCTTGCCTAACAGACTATTGAACAAAGGTCCAACAGAACTATTGACCAATGAAATAATGGTCATCAAGAAATTGGAGTCACCCCTGGAATATCAGCTAGAATGAATCGGCTGAAGTGTAAAGCCAATCAGAAGGGAATTTGTCTTTTAGGACAACTTGTCAACCTTGTAGGAGAGCCTGGAGTAGAGACAATGATGGGTCAACAATGGGTAGGACCAAGCTTTGACTTGAACTACTTAGTTATTCACACTTCTTGCTTTCTATTTAAATCTAACCCTCAGGGTCCCAAAGGTGGACTTGGAGGGTCAACTAGATCACTTTGTTCATCTTCCAAATATGACCACATCAGATGAATCTTCTCTGCTTTTCATGGTTGCTTGTCTCTTTAATCGGAGTATTGACCATGGGTTGCTGATCCTTACTTAGTTGTGGATGCCAGGACCCAAGTGCTCTCTTCTGAACACTCTGGTAATATAGTGGGACTAATCTTTCAAAGCCAAGCCAGAGTCACCCCAACTTGTAGCAAGCCATCATTTGCAGCTGTCCCATGTACCCAACTGCAGCACACAAGCGAATCTTCCATCAGCTGGAGAAGTCACTGAGAGATCTGATAAGGACAAGGAAGGAGCAGTTAACATAAAACACACAAATAACAATCCCAGTGCCAGCTATCATCTGCCTTACAATGCCCCAGCTTATAGCCACCTCTACTGCTTTAAGAATAGAGTTCTGCTCACCTTACTAGTCCTCGATTTGGAGGGGGGGACCTTGGTCTTCCCACAGGGCAGGGAACCCTGACTACTCTTTGGACTGGAAATGGNGGAGGGGGGCAGGAGGTGGAAATTTTTAATAATAATAAAAAAATTTTTTAAAAAGGATAGAGTTCTAAACCAAATTTTGCATTAGTTCTCTGTAGCCTTAGAGCCATATGAAATAGTAGTTTGGTGAGCCAGAGGTGAGATCCTTTCAATAGTGTAGTTGCTTACCAACTACTTATGCTTCGGAAATTAATCCTAATACACTCATGTATTCCATCAACTTGGACTGTTTAGAGTCTTTCTCTGGTCTGCCTTTGCTGTTCAGATCTGGGTTTTTTTTTTGTTTTGTTTTGTTTACAGCTCCTCAGGAAAGTCACACACAAAAAGCTAAGCAGTTTATAGCAATTTATCACAGCAACCCTCAGTAACTCATGCATGGACTTTTGACACAAATGTGGGTAGTCTTCTGGATCTTTGCGGGCAAAGCCTCTTGGAGATTAACAAACCCAAGGCTTCAAGCATGCTAGGCAAATGCTTTACCAGTGAGTGATCCAAAGCCTTGTACTTTCATTAATACCAAGCTTCTGAGAATTGCGTTGTTGGATGCAGCTACTGCCGTTGTTTAGATACATTTTGCTCCAAAATGTTCTATTCTGACAACTTCATCTCACTGTAATGGCGCTGAGAGCTAGGGAAACTTACCTGAGTGCGCTCCCCTTAGAGAGAATCAATAGCCGTGTCTCAAGAGACTGGGCTGGCCTGGGTGTAGTGCATACTTTTAGTCAATAGCTCTTGAGAGGCAGATGCAGGCAGATCTCTGAATTCAAGGCCAGCCTGGTGTACAGAGTGAGTTCCAGGACAACCAGGGCTGTTACTCAGAGAAACCCTGTCTCAAAAAACAAAAGAAAAACAACCAGAGATAGAGACAGACAGACAGACAGATATGGAGGGAAGGGGTGTTACCATGACAGTGGATTATAAGGTTCAAGATCTCTTTGACTGGTCCAGCCTTATGTTCCTTTCATCTCTCGCTATGTGATCTCTTCCGCTTGTGCCCCTGCTGGCAGGTTTCCACTAACATACGGGGGTGGCGGCTTGAGGTCCCTATCATACAAGGTTACTTCATCTAAGAATTTAGAACTGTGGGCCAAATTAAACCTCTTTTCTCTATAAAGTCACTTAGAGACAAAATGGACCAAGCTATGGGCCTCTAATTTTCTCATTATCTGGGGAACTAATTCTCCAGAAATATATAATATGCATATTTTAAAAACCTTTATTCTCTCCAAAATAACTGCATCTGCTTGGTCATGCACTGATATTGTTTATATTCCTTTATTTTTAACATTTGTAGAAAATTTTATGTAAATTTAAATGTTTGTTATTATATTATAGTATTATATTGGTTGCCATGTCAGGCAGAATGATTACTCCTAAATATCCATGTCTTAACCTCTAACCCCTGTATGTAATGTGTTGTAATCAGACTATAAGACTTAAGCCCACAAAATGGTCTTATTTTTGTGGTTATGCAGTTCTATTATGTTATTCAGGTACACCTAATCTAATACTACAGGTCCTAAGATTGGAGAACCTTTCCTAGTTTGGGTCAGAAAAGACGATGTGGCAGCAGAATGTCCAGAGAGATGAATGTTGCCGGCCTTGGGGATGTAGAAGGGATCTAAGAGCCAACAAATATGGGAATCCTCCAGCTTTAAGCTCTTAAAGGTAGAGAAATGAACTCTCCAGAAATCCGCAGGAAGAAATGAAGTGCAGACACCTTTGTTTAAGTCGAATGAGACCCATACTGGGTTTCTCTAGACCTGTAATAAACATGTGTAGTGCTAGTCTAAGCCATGCACCTGTGATCATCTGGAACAACAGTGTTGAATGCCATATGTGTGTGTACTCAAATCATAGGGTCCTTTCTGTACAGTCCCCTAAGTCTATTCTATGACAAGGATTCTTTTTGTTTAAAAACATACTTTTTTTAAAATTCCTTTTGTGTGTATGAGTCTCTTGCACACACATGTGAATGTGAGCCATATCTGTGCTGGTGCCCTAGGAGGCCAGAAGAGAGTACTGGATCCTCTGGAACCGAAGTTACAGATAGGTGTGACCACCATGTGGGTACCAGGTTGTGACTTGGAGTTGATCCCAGTGGAAAAGAAGGGAAAGAAAAAACAAGAGCACATGGACAATACCTGTTGAATCCTTGGAAATAAAACTTTCTAACCACAGGTTCAGCCAGGGAGAAAGTTCTTTTTCCTCATGTTCATGTGTGTTGCATACACACATATATATGCATGTGTGGAGGCCAGAGGTCTACATCAGGTGTCTCCTTGATTGTTCTCCAGCCTATACGTTGAGGCAGGGTCTCTCACTTGGACCCAGAGCTCACTGATTTAGCCTGTCTAGCCGGCCTGCTTGCTCCAGAGATTCTCTGCCTACACTTACCAAACACTGTGATTCAAGGCTGGCCACAGAACCCACTGAGTGTTTATGTGGGTGCTGAGGATCCAAACTCAGGTTCTCATATTTATACAACTGCTTTAACCACTGAGCCATCTCCCTAGCCCCTAGAGAAACTGCTTTTATTAATATCTAAATAATTCTAGGGAATTGGTTTCTATTTCCAACCTCTATGCTGTCTCAGATGTTGCCTGGGAACTATCTTACTGGTGACTAGTTCCATACCTCATTGTCCCTGTGTATCATATATGTATATTAAGGCTATGACTCTTTGGGATAGTCCTATGCCATGGGCCTATTTTTGGCTTGATTTACAGGAAGAGCAAAAGGCCTAATGTCAATGTTTTCACCTTCTGAATAAGTCCTTCTGAATAATCTACTCATTTATCATTTTGCAAATGGGATATTTTAATCATTTAAATGGCAATGTTCAGAGAGATTTGCTTTCCAAAGACTTTTTCTTATTCATTGAAGAGGTGAGATAAGCTGGCTTTAACACATGAAAAGGCAGTGTATAAGAATTCGAGTTCCCTACAAACTTATGGTGGGGGAATTGTGGACAAATTGACAGATCACAAGTTTGAATACAGTTTGCAAGTACATAGAAAAACACAGCTCAGTGGGTATGCACGTCTGCACAAGTATGAGGAAGGAGTTCAAATCCCCAGCACCCATCTAAAAAGCATAAACACTACACACACACACACACAAGAAAATAATAATTTGAAATCTACTAACAATACTTAGACTGAAAATTTTAGCTGATACTCAAGAACACGTTCACTTGCTTTACTGTTTTTGATGCCATTTACATCCCTTCTTGCTGCTCTAGGGTATGCCAGTGTTAGAGAGGCATCATCAGACTTTGTTCATTCTGAGACCATAACCCCTGAGCTTCCCAGGCTTTCATTGTGCACAGGCTGAATGTTCTAACACCATGCGGAAAACTTGTTTCTTTCCCTGCACGCAAGGAGAATGTTCAGTGAGCCTTATGATCCCAAAGGCCTGCTCAGGAGTGGCTCAGTCAGTAGCTGGGAACATTAACCTGCACACTGGGTGTGGTATTCTGACCTGGTCCATTACATTCCTCAGAGAATCTACTGCAGTACCACATTTAAATTTAATCACAATGCTGCCCTTGGTCAAACTTCATATCCACTCTCTGAGACATAAATCAAGTCTCAATCTAAAGGGGGGGAATTTTTTTTTAGATGGTCTTACTATGAAGTCCTGGGTAGCCTGAAACTCACTACATAAATCATGCTGACCTTGAACTCACAGAGATATACCTGTCTCTGCTTCCTGACTGCTGGGATTAAGGTTATGACACCGGTTAAAAATTTTGCATACATTAGAATGGGTTTTATAATAAAGGAAATCAGCTACCTTGTTGCTAAAGAACTTGGGTCTAAAAATTTAATCTCATCCATTTCCCATGAAAATTATATATTGATGTCCTATATCTTTAAATATTTATGTATTATCACAAATCCCACTTAATCCTTATTTATTAATGAACTAATAAATTGTTTATTAGTCTGTGCCGGTTTGAAAATAAACAGAAAAGCAAAAACTAGGTCTAGGGAGAAGGCTTAGCGATGTGTCTCCTTGGCAAACATAAGAGCCTGAATTCAGATCCCCAGAACACACAGAAAAAAGCAACACCCCCACCCCTGCCCCCTGTGGTACACATCTGTAATCTGTAACCTAAGGACTTCTGGTGGAGGCAGGCAGGTCCAAGAAGCTCATTGTCCATCCAATCTATTTCAAAGGAAAAACAAAATTGTTAATTTCTTTCAGTAAGTAACACTGAAAGGCTGGGGAAAGGGGCTGGGCATATAGTGCTTAGTATTATAAGAAACTACCCAAAGCGTTGGTGCCCCGTGCTACACTCACTCCGCATACTTGGTGCTGTCAGTTTTGCTGTCTAGTTGCTGTGTAGTATTTCAATGTGACCTAATTAAGGCTATCTTTTCCATAAAAATGAACATCTTTTAATGTACTCACATAAAATCTACTTATCTTTGCAAATTGTTCAAATATTACAAGACTTGAAGACTTTGGAGATTACCAAGGAAAATGAAGACACCTTCGGTTCATTTTGTAACAAGCAGGGTCTCACTGGGCAGCCCTGACTGGCCTTTCAGGAAGGCTTTGAACTCAGGCAGATCTGCCTCCCAAGTGCTGGAATAAAGGTGTGTGCCAACACACAAGACCCTTCGCTATTTTATTGAACGGTTTTATTACTGGATTATAAATCTCTTATGTACTCTGGAAAGGAGTTTTTGTTTTAGAATGTTTTAAAACGATTTTTACCATCTTTGAGAATTCCATGTCCTGCATCTTGTTCATACTCACCCTATCTACCAGATGTACCCTAACTTTCCTACTCATCCAACCTCAGTTTCCCTTTTTTAAACTCATCAAATCCATTTTGTGTTGACCGACCACTCTTGGAAGTAGGCATACCCTGATGTGTGGCCACACCATTCAGGAAAACTGACTGCCAAAGTTGGGCAGATGAATCTGTGAGTTTGAGGCCAGCCTGGTCTACATAGCAAGTTCCACAACAGCCACAACAGCCAGAACTACATAATAGAAAGAGCCTCTCTCCAAAAAAAAAATAAAAATAAAAAATAAAAGTCTCAAAGTAAGAAAGAAAAAAGAAGGGAGGAGGAAGCTGGCTCCATCTGTTCCAGCAGCTATCAAGTATCAGCATCTCCAGAGCCCACAGTGGGCTATCCTGTCCACTTCCCTCTCTGCTGGGTTTTGTCTGGCTTGTACTTGAGCAGGCCTTCTGAATGCCGTCACAATCCCTGTGAGTTCATATTGCATCTACCCTGTTGTACCTGGAACACAATTTTCTTGATGTTATCAATGACCCCTGGCTCTCACAATCTGGATCTGGACAGTTCTTCATCAGGTATTTTTTTCTTATATGTGGCTTGCCTTTCATGTTCTTAACAGAACATAATCAAAACATAATTTTGATTGTTTTTTTAATGTGCATTGGTGTCTTGCCTGCATGTCTGAGGGCGCCAGAAGCCCTGGAACTGGAGTTACAGAGAGGTGAGAGCTGCCATGTGGGGGCTATGACTTGACACAGGTCCACTGGAAAAGTAGCCAGTGCTCCTACCTGCCAAACCACCTCTCCAGCCCCAATTTTGATTGTTTTAACTTTGATACAGTCCAATTTATTTTTCACTATAATTCCAACTGTCTGTGTCTTATTGAAGAAAACTGCATTGCTTAAGTCCACAGATTTAAAAAAAATTAGCTCTTACAATTTGGGAATATGACCATTTCTGTGAATACAGTACGCAGCACAGGACAGGGATCCTTATCTTCACGTGGACCAACCTCTTTTTAGCAGCATCTGTTGAAAAAAGTTCTTCCTCTACCGACGTGCCTTCTCATTAACATCCCTCAGTGTTGTGTATCTCCATTTTATAACAACCTATTGGTTTATACATCCACCATCCTGTGAGAGCCACAGTGCCTTAGTTACTTCAGTTTCAAAGGGAGGATTAAAACTTAATTAAAAATTAAGTTAAACTCACAACTTGTCACCCTCGTCTTGGCTGCTCTAGAGGGGTTTTTGACTGTCCACACATAATTTAGAACCAGCTATTTTATTTCATAAAGACATTTAGAGCTTGAGGCATTCTGATTGGGGCTGTTTGTTGGCTTTTATAGGTTTGTGTGAAGAAAGCTGAAGACTTCACAGGGTTGAATCTTAAAACCTGTGAGCACAGCATGCCTTTCCTTATATACCCATTCTCATTCCTCTTAGCAAGTTTGCACTTCACCAAACAAGTCATGGGCATACTTCCTTCTATTTGATATGAGGAATTTTAGATTTTTATTAGTGCTGTTTTAGTGCTTTTGGTTTCTTGTGAGATTTTAAAGAACTTCAACCCTCAGTAAAGGTCATAGCAATTTTGACATTGAATAAAATGAGCATCTCTGACCATGCTTTTTCTTCATTAGCTGTCCATGGACCTTTATGTACCTGTTCCAATGTGTCTGATATATCTACTGGAACATTTTCTTGCCCAACACTTTACGTGCATTAAAATTTATACTGATAGTATTAAGCAATAGGTTCCATTGTTTATTATTTCTGATAGACACTAATTTTAAAATACTTATTTACTTTGTGTGTGTGCCTGAATGTATGTATGTTTACCACATGTATGCCAGAATCGGCAGAGGCCAGAAGAAAGTGTTGGATTTGTGGAGTTTCATTCAGGCAGTAGGTAGCTGTGGGCTAACATGTGGATGCTGGGGACCAAACTCAAGTTCTCTGGAATAGAAGTCAGTGCTCTTAACCACTAAGCCATTTTTTCTATTTCCAATATTTCTAAAAGATTGTGAATATATGGGCAACTCTTGCTCTTACCAGGTGCATGGTACTACACTACATGCACAATATCATATCTACACAACTTCACAGTGATGGACATCCTTAAGCCTCTGCTAGCAACACCATGATGGTTATCATTGTATTTGCTTCTTTCTTCCAACCCCCCTCCTTTTTTGGTTTGTTTGTTTTTGCTTTTGTTGAGACAGGGTTTCTCTGTGCAGCCCTGGCTGTCCTGGAACTAGCTCTGTAGACCAGGCTGGCCTCAAACTCAGAGATTCCCCTTCCTCTTCTTCCCAAGTGTTGGGATTAAAGGTGTACCCCACCACCACCCAGCTGTATTTGTTTCTCTAGGCATTTACACCTAGAAGCAATACGTGTATCCATTGAATTCTATCCCGCCAGTCTGTCTTCAGAATGGCTTTGCCACTTTACTCACAGTCCCTGAGACCTTTCTAAGTTTTTAGTCTACTGAGCATAGAGAACGTTGTCATTTTAATTTGGGTTCTTCTGGTTACTAATGTGTGAGCACATATGTTTATGTTCTTAGCTCATTAGACTTAATCTTCTAAAACTGCCTGCTTATAATCTTGGACACTTGTCCTAGTAGAACCCTATATTTAGTTATTTTTATGACCTTGGCATTCTTCGTCTCTTGCAAAGACTAGGTATTTGTGAAATTTAGAGGTTATGAAATATAAAGTCTTCCCCCCAGAGGCCACATGGCTGGAAGCCTGCAGGTCAGCTATCCTAGAGAACACAGCACAGAGGAAACAAGGGAGGTCTTTCCTCAACACACCGGAGAGAGAACTGGCTCCTGAAAATGATACTCTGAATTCCACACACACTCCACAGCACACATGTGCCTGTGGATTCACTCACACACCACACATAACAATAATTTAAAATTAGTATGAAACATAGTATGAGCTATATAGGATCTTAATTAGGAATATGCCATTACATAAATATTTAAAAATTGAGTTCATTATAAGATATTAAAATAGAAAATTTAAAAGGAAGCAATTCATTTTTTTAAAAAGTATTTATTTGTGTGTTTGTGACTCTGCAGAGGTCACGGAGGACATCTGGTTCCCTTTAGCTGCAGCTGCTTTGCTGGGGAGATGCCCAATGTGAGTGCTGGGACCCAAACTCTGGGGCTTTGAAGAGGCAGAGTCCTTCTAACCTGAGTCATCTCTCCAGACCCCCAGAAAATAATTCTAGCAAATGGTACAGAACACTTTAAAATCACTGTCTTCGTGTTCAATGGGCCTTTTCCACTATACACTGCACGTACGCTGTCCCTTTGGGCAGCAATGAAACACAGAAATAAACTGACCACTCTAAATGAAGTTTCACTGAAAATATATGGCTTCCTCATTAAAAACAAAATGAAAACTCAACCAAAACTCCCTGGAAACAATTTCAAACAGAGAAATACAGACTTGGGGGTTTCCACTAAACTACAAAAGAAGTTTACAAATATTGTTGGGTTAGAAAAGCATCCAGGACCACTTTATCCTACTGTGAATTTGGGATTTTAATTTTATATTATATTATGTGTTCACAAATATAGGTGCTCACAGAGGGCAAAGGAATTACAGGTAGCTAAGAACCGAACTCCAATTCCTGCAAAAGCAGTGGCCGTCTTACGCACTGAGTCATGGCTTCAGGCCCATTCAAGGATTTAAAAACTTATTTTTTTTTATCAGCCTGTATGTGTGTATACATATCTTAGCACATATGTGTTAGTCAGAGGACAAACTGTGAGTCAGGTCTAGCCTTTCACGATGTGGGTTCCAGGAACTGAAATCAGATCATCAGGCTTGGTGGCACATGCCCTTCCCTTACACTGAACCATCTCGATGACTAAAGTCAAGAATTTCTTATATAATCCTGATAAATTTCCACAATATATTTATTTCATAAGTGTTGAGTCTTTTCGGATTTTGTATGTGAGTGTGACATATTGTGTGTACCTGTGTGTAGGTGCACCTGCCCATGTGAGTCCATGTGTACAAAGGCAAGGCTTCCGTGAGCGCTTTCCAACTTATTAAGACAGGGTAGGATTTTTCAATAAACCTGAAGTTCACTATATCTCAGTGGGCCCCAGGGACCCGCCAGTCTCTACCACCCCAGCACTAGGATTACAAAGACGCTACTGGGACCGGCTTTACATGTGGGTGCTGGATATCTGGACTCTGGCTTTCCTGCTTCTGCAGCAGGTCCTGTACCCAGAGAGCCCAGTGAGCCATCTCCCCAGGTCTTCAGACTTCCTCTGAAAAAAGGCAAGCCATACTTCTGTCTTCACAGTGCCAAGTCTGCATCGTAGAAAAAGAAACCATAGCTTTCGATCCAGAATTTTCTTTTCTTTTTATAGACCAAACTGTAGTAAGATTTTAAAAGTCACTGACTCATTTTTTCCCTAGAATAAAACACTTAAAACCCTTTTAAGTATAAAATATAAGATGACAAGGGTTCCTTATTAATGTCATGTTCCTATGATGAATGTTTTTAAGCAGTCAAATCACATGATTCTGGAGGAAAAAATCCAAAACAAGAATATCATTTAAATGATGTTTTGCTACAATGATGCGTTCTGAAATCCAGGCTGACCTCAAACTTGTGACAATCGTCTTGCCTCTGCCTCTCAGAGCTGGATCACAACTGTGGGACACCACACCCAATTCTCATTTAAATTCTGGAACCACACAAGTGTACTAAGAGAGAAAGTTGAATGGAAAAATCAATTAGGCAGAAACAAAGCAAAATGATCTTTTGTGGTTTTGAAGCTGTAGGATATATAACCTTTAGGTGATAGTACTTATGCATACCACCTCACTTTCTTACAAATGGGGACACAAATCAGTATCTTTTATCTACATTCAGTATTTTAAAGGTAACTGGTGGTTTGCTCTATCCTGCCTATTAAAACTATATAATAGTTTGCCTTTTAAAATGATAAGGCCTTAGCTAGAGTGGTGGCATATACAGGTGGATCTCTTGAGTTTAAGGTCAGCCTGGTCAACAGAGTGAGTTCCAGCACAGCCAGGGCTACACAGAAAACTCTGTCTCAAAAAAACAATAATAATAATCATAATGCCCATCAAACCAAAACTAATTGAGCTCTGTCCTGGAAATGCATATTGGTAGAGCCAACAAATTAAATGCATCAGAGAAAGCATGGAAAAATTTAAATACTTTCAGGCTCGACCAAACCTTTGGTGCTGATGGGATTCATTACTGTCATTACTCAAAAACTGCACAATTGAGCACCCCCCCCGCCAAGAAACTTCATAATGTTTTAAGTAAGTCTACAAGTTTTTTGTTTGTTCTTGGTTTCTCCATGTAGTCCTGGAACTCACTCTGTAGACCAGGCAAGCCTCAAACTCACAGAGATTCACCTGCCTCTGCCTCCCAAATGCACGTGTCAGCACCCACAAGACTACAGTTTTGTATTGGATCACATTCACAGCTATCTGAGGCTGCACGATGCTCACAGGTCACACTGGCCATTTCTGCATCCCTTTCTTCCAGTATCCTTATCCTACAGAGGGAGGGGGCTGATGATGCTCTCCATTTTCAGACTACTGCCTTCTGGGGCCAGCATAACGTCTCACTGGGTATAATGCTTGCTGTACAAGCCTGCTGACCCAAGTTCAATCTGTGGAAGCCACATAAAGGTGGAATAAGAGCTGACTTCCACATCATATGTGAACCCACTCCTACACACACCCACACCCTTACAAGAGTATTGAGATTTTTAAGTCAGATATATTAAACTTAAGAAATCCAGATATAAGTATACAAATAGCATTGACCAATTACTTTTTAAGTAATATAAATGAAAACTAAAGATAAAATTCTAAATGGATAACACATGATCTTGTTATGCAGTTTTGACACAAATATTCACAGATGGGCTGGGAAGATAGCTCAGAGCTTACCACACAAGTTGAGGACCAAAGTTTATATTCTTATGGATCCACGGGTGCCTCTAAGTTCAGTGTTCTAGGGACAGAGAGAGAATTTGAGGGACACTGACTAGCTAGACTGTCCAAATCAAGAGTTCCAGGGTTCACAGGGATCTTAACAAAGTGTGTAAGGTATAAAGCAATGGAGGAAGACATCTGACATCAACTTCTGGCCTCCACACACATGTACACCCACACATTTGAACATGTGTACACATACATGCACATAAAAATGTTCACGGATCCAGAGATACACTAATAAACTGCTTATTCTTAGTAAGGGAACCATTGCACACAGGAACAGAAATAATGAAGGGCCTGACTCAAGGTCCCAAACAGATATTCTTAGCCAAATCTCTCTCTACTGCCCCTACATTTTGGTGACAGTGAAAGATGAAAAACTAGGTTTTTGTCATTGTCAAAAGTTTGAATTTCTTTTTAAGATTTTACTTTTTAAAAAGTATAAAAATATATGTGTGTGCATGTGCACACACCCATGTCTTATGAATACAGGTGCCCATGGAGGCCAGACGCATAAGACCCCCCTGGAGCTGGAGTTACAAGCTGTACATTGTAAGTACTTGGAACCAAAATTATGTACTCAGGTCCTCTGGAAGAGCAGTTAAGTGTTCTTAGCTGCTAAGCTATATCTCCATAACCTATATTTCTTTTTTGAAAAACACTAAAATTTTCTAAATCTTACATTTATAAGATATTTCTTGAGAAAATTATCCTTTGGGAGCACTGATCGCTCATTGGGTGAAGATGCTTGCTACCAAGTTTGCACCCTGGGACCCACATGATGGAAGGAGAAAACTAACTTCCATACGTTGTCCTGATTCTGCTTTGAATACATACACACACACACACACACACACACACACACACTAAAATTTAAAAATATAGATAAATAAATTAAACGTTGGTATTACTTCACACTTAAAGGAATTTCAGTGACAGCATGCAAAAAAGTTCCAAATGAAAGTTTTTGGCACATCTATCAAGCATGTGTGTACAGCCTTAGAAATATAAACGGAAAATGTAAGTGGATCTTACCATATTTTCTTTTCTGAAACAACTACCACCGCTACTGTATAACACAGAAGACATTTCGCAGCAGTTACAGAACTGGAAGGCAAACAGTGGAAGGCACAGTACCAAACAGAGGCTTCAGGAATTAAATGCCAGGATTCTCGGGTGTACAAATCTCACTGTTTCAGAGGGAAATGTTATCTACCTATATAAATATCCAAGAATGCTCTGTGCTCTCGCAAAGATTAAGTTCATCCCTAGCCTTACTAAAGTCAGCACCTCCCCTCTCCCAAAGCACCTTCGGAGCACTTCCTAACATACTGTTTAACAAGTCAGAAGTAACTGTGACTTCCTTCAGAGCAAATTAACCCTGCAGTTGTGATGGTTTGGAGTGACTTTACAAACCCACCAGTTCTGGGCATTCGCCTTCCCAGACACAGAGCCAGTTTGCTAGCGTCCATGCATTCTGCAACATCACCACCCAGTAAGACAACTGGACAGTATAGACCATTTTAAAAGGAATTTCTCAATCTTTACTCAAATGGGAAATGAGTTAAATACAACAGTAAGGACAAAGGAAGGGGGGAATTCTGGCTGACTGGCAAGGCAACACGTTATGAAGCTGAAACCACATTAAACAGAACTGCATACAATTCTAGCCAGTTCTTTCTTTTCTCTACTACATTCAAGGAGTCAGGTACAAAGTAAATTCTAAGATGAGAAGAGTTAGGAAAATCCCACTTACCATACACATCAAAACATTCTTAAACAATATACAAATGTGACTTGGCATGAAAAACAACAGAACTGTTTTTACAGGTAACAAAATACCAAACACAGTGAAACATATTTTTCCCTTTCTCTGTCCAGTCGTGCCTTTAAATTTAAAAATTGATATCAGAGTTCCAGAATTACAAATCCCTTTATCAAATGTGAGTGGAAACCTCCTAACACTAGTGAAATGGTTTTCATGATCAGTCATACCTCACTACATAGATAAATCCAGATTATGGAAACAGAGAGAACATATGTAAGAGTACATACTGGCAGTCACATGAAGACCCAAATTTGTATGAACAGGTAAGACAGGTATTGGCATGCTCAGCAAGCATATGTTAGCATTAGGATAACATATTAGACCCTAAGATTCTGAAACCATGGCACTTCATGTCAAAACACAGCAATTCATTTTGTCTCAAGTGTTCACAGGGCCCAATATCAAAGATCAAAGTTTCAACAGGCAGAGGAACACCGTGAGCCAAATGTAACACAGGCAAGAGCAAATCTGGGTTCCCCCAAAGAATCCAAACAACTTTTCAGCACCAGGAAAGCCAACGAGGCTTGCTCCCTAAAGATAGTTACTTATGATCCTGGCATCTGCTTTCAGTTCAACTTTGTACACATACCATTCCACAAACAATTACACACACACACACACACACACACACACACACAC
>LOEQ01000581.1:107038-117380 GCA_001685075.1 Bramus lutescens | reverse complement strand
TGGCTCCAGGGCTGGCGATCCCTGCTCCTTGCCTCGCCCAGAAGCCAAACTGTTGCACCTACTTTAAACTCTCACAATTCGAAACTAACTTAGAAATTTTGACCAACAACTGCATTTACGCTATCTTGACTCTTTATTTTACCATAAAAACAATCTCAGCTTCCCAGAACACTGTCCCTGGCAGAGTACTTTTTGTTAATCTCCAGAGATGTCAAACTGTCAAATAGTCACTATTACACGGGTACATTTAGTTTCAGTTAATTTTTCCTTTAACCTTTATAATTTTCTTGGCATTTTCTAGATTATTAGAGTTCCCAGAATCTTGTGCTACACACTATTTTTATTTAAAATACATTTTCTAAACTTCTGGGACTCAAGAGAAGGACCATCTTGTAACTGATACAATGTCCTACATCTTTCCATTTAATAAAACAATTTTTCTTCAAATACATTAATTTACAACTTCGTGCAACTCAAAATTAGTCTTAATAAAATTAATTGTGGACAACATACATTTTCAATTTCAAGCTAAAATTTTAGGAAGAAAACCCCATGTGCTAACAACATTTCCCTTTCTCCACAAAAAAAAGCTATCAATACCAACAACATATAATGCTATTTTTCCCCTGACTTTAGAATGACAAGGAAACAACAATAAACATTCTTAGGAGATTTTTTAAAAACTATACTGATAATTCATTCTTTCTGGAAACTGTGCGATTGGATATTCTATTCATGAATGACATTTTTCAAAGTCTGTTTCAGTTTAATGAGAAATAAGTTTTAAATGCATTTTCTTCAAATATTTTGGCTATATTTTCAGTAAAGAATGACAGGTAACATTTACAGGTTAATGTCTCATCAGAATAACTTAAGAAGTCCATGATACTCTTGTGCAGACTAACGTTCCCAGACAGGTAACTGACTGAGGGGCAAAGCAATTGTCTGGGGTTTGATGCAGGCACTAAAATAACAACCTGCATTCTTCCAAAATATCTGTTTTTTTTTCTATTCCTAAATATGAAGCAAAATGGACAGGTGTCTACTTTTTCCTACTGAAGTATTTTGCAGTTTGAAAGGGCACTCAAATTATATCATGAATTTCAGATCATAAAACTCAGAAATCCTACTAGACATAAAACCAGCCCCCCCGCCATGACCTTGCTATATAAATGCATCATTAGTAAAATTCTTCAAATTGTATTTTAAAGTATTCCCTACTTAGTTACAGTTAGCCTATTGATATATTTTACATCTAGCAAACTACAATGAGAAAAAATCCTAACCCACTATTTACTTTCTTACCTATTTCATTTTCTACCTTTATAAATAATCACAAGTGCTGCAGTACTTACCAGAATATAAAAAATAGAAATATGTGAGATTTTGAAATTTTAGTGTGTTATACTATTTCTATTTTAGATTTCATAATTCTCTAATTTTCACTTAGAACTTTTGTTAGTATTTAGCTGGACAAGTTTCATTTTCCCCCTATTTTTAAATAGCCACCGAAACATAGACAGTTGATGCATATTTTATATGCCATTCTCTTGCTGTTACATATTTGATTCATAAGAAGGGCTCAGAAACAGGGGAGAAATGAAACTGATCCCATATGCTTACCCATGCTGTTAGCGTTCCTCTCAGGGTTATGAAACTATATTTTCTATTAAATCAAATCATATTTTCTCTACTTTAATTGTAACAATAAAATTAAAGTTATTGTATTTAATAACTTTATGTAAGAATTATGATAGAAAAACTTTCTAATTGTTTTCTGTTTACAATAGTCTTTCTTTGAGAAATAATTTAGCTCAACATATCTTGTCTAAGTAATTAAAGATAGCTTACACTATGTATCTGATATTAAAAATATTTTTATAGGAAGAGAACAATTTTATTGTGGAAATGAAGTTTTTAACTCGAAAGCAAGAAATTTACTAGTTCTTACCAATGTTCTTAAATTCTATTCTACTACATTAATTTTTAACGTATATGTTTTGAAACCTAAACTCTCTACTAAATTTTTTCTAAGTGCTTATATTTAATTCTGTTAATATAGTTGAAATTACCATATATCTTGTGTGTGTTTTGAGAATATCTACATCAATTGAAGATAAACATGGATACTTACTTCTTCTCTCAGATGTGTGCTGGTGATGCACCTAAAATATGCAGCCTTTCATGGATATAGGAAATTCTATGTGTAATTTCTATAACCACTTCTTTGTTATTTTAATTTAAAATAATGCTTAGAATCTTAAACTGTCGTTTAAATATTGTAACTGCAATTTTAGGCTACTTGCTTTTAAACATCTGCTTTTTGTGCATGGAAGCACAAAATAAATTGTGCAATAAAATAAATCATGCAAATAAATCGTGCTAATAAAAGTATTAGTAAAAGTAGAATGGGTTGCTAATATTACAATATGCTCAAAAGTTAGACTATCTGTTCTTATCTTACATTACTACTGCAACATAATTATCAAGCTCTGAAAAGAGGCCACACATGAGGTGCAGGGTTTTTTTTTTTTGAAAGATTAAGCAAATTGTTTATATTTATATTCGGACTCTTCAAAAACAATTATTTCCTAGCATGTATTTAAACATCTCCCCTGTTGCTGCTCAAACCTTAATTAATTTGAATTTCTTGGCCTTATTTTCAATCAAGGACCTGCCTTTCAAATTCACCCAGATAGTATTTTTATTATTGGAGTGGTAGATACTTATATTTAGGATAATTTATCTAAAAGTTAAACCATTTGTTTGTGACTTTGCATTATAAATATAACTTTCATTTTAATTATTTCATGTTTTAAATACTTTTCAAAGATTCTTCTTGAGAATCCTATACTGGCAGTCTATGACAAACAGAAAGCAGAATGCTTATTTTTTCTTTCCCATTAATTAACAAACTGATCTTTTTAAGCAAAACTTTCGAATTAAGTACTTTCATTTAGCTTAATATTTCTCCTTTCTGTCATTTCTGTTTTCTCTATCAATTAGGATGAGCAAAGTGGAAGTTCTTGTTACTTCTTATGCTCTGATTAAAATGCTCTCTTGTTGACTAACAAATAAAGAATAGAAAATATCTCCTTACCCAAAGAAGGAAAGTTTTAACCTAAAACAAAGTCTCAAAAAAAGGAAAGAAAAGGAAAACTAAAGAAAGAAAGAAAAAATAAAGTAAGAAAGAAAGGAAACCCTCACAGTTGTTTTTTTTTTTGTTGTTGTTTTTTGTTTTGTTTTGTTTTTAGGACGTAAAACTAATGATATTTTCCTATAGAAAATTAAAAAAGAAAACCTAAGTAAATGATTATGGTCAGCCCCATCCTGTGAAAAATCATAATGGGCTGAAGGATATTTGAATTTCTGAGTTTAATGTTAGACAGCAAAGGCTGTAAATAATATAGTTAATACTGGAAACTTCTTTAAAAATTCTGTTTTAGATTTTGTCACAAACTATCACAATTTCACAGTCCCTTGTACCCACAGCTGGTCTGTGTTTTATTTTGCCACTAACATGTCTGGGGAGTGAAGGGTCTTATTTATAACCCCACAGTTTAAAAATCTTCTTACTATATTTCATTATTAACTAACCTTATCTGTCTTTAAATTTTTTCTAATACATAAGAATGTCTATTTAAAACATAACATTTATATTTTAAACTTCAAATAAAAATGAAATAAAAAAACCAAAGCCTAAAATGTCTAACTTTTAAAATGTCTTTGTAGATCCACATCAATTTCTTCAAAATACCACACACTCCATGGTACATATATTGAATATTCCTTGATTTGACTTAGTCTGGATTTCTTAAAAACAAGTATGCTGTTTCTCCAACCTCTTTCACCCCATAATTTTCTCCCTGAATCTGATTTATAGTCACTAACTCACCTGCCTTCCACACAAGAAAAAAAAAATCTTTCTGTTCAGAAAACTTTCGGACTCCTTCCTTTCTCCTTCATTTCTGGGATATACCCACTTTATCAAATTCTAGAGAAGGGGAATGATTATTAGTCTGGTTTTTTCACCCTCCAGATGATGGTTCCAAGACTTGTTTTCTCATCCTTCCCTCCATACGACTATACCACGCACTAGTCAGCTCCTTTTTTACTTTTTTAAATAGAGCAACAAATTTTGCCTAACAATTCTCTCCCCCAAAACTTGATGGCATATTCTCATTCTGTTTGGGAGTTTCTATATAAAATACAACCGGGCTAAGATTCTTTTTCCCTACTCTGAAAATAACCAATTTCCAGTCTCTGGCAATTTCTTGTTCACCTTGTCTGCCATGACATTCCATGTGAGGGTCTCACACAGATGAGCAGATGAAGTTAGAGCGGTGGGTAGAACCACAAGAAAGAATGCCCACCACAGCCTTGACCCTGCCCAGCAGAGATGTTACGAGTACAGGTAGGTAAGAGCACAGGAAAGAATGCCCACTGCAGCCTGGACAGCTATGTTGCTCAGCACTGACCTGGATGTTTCAAGAACAATCTAGAACACGTAAATTCTGTACAGATAGGACATGGGGGAAAAAATGCTGTTTCTATATGTCACTCTTTGCAACCTTGGATGATCTCAGCCAACTTTCCCCAAAGAATGTGACCTTTATGAAATAATTTTGCATAGACACAGCAGAAGTCTTTTTTAAGGGTTGACAAGTTGGCCACTCACAGGCCCAACGAGGCCTCCGGCTGAAGCAGTATAATCCACCAAGTTCCTTAGCCAAAATATGTATTTAAATATTGCTACTTCTATTGCCTGGTCACAGGTTCATGAGAGGCTGGAGGTAAACATTTAACTACAATGCATCTCTATATATTAATTTTTAACTTGATTCAATCACCCAGCACAACAAGCAGACCCTAGAGTAAGAGCAGATAGGAAAGGCACAATCCAAAATCAAGACAAAGAAAGACTACGCCAAGCTGGCTTTATTTTTTAGCTCTGCCCATTTCCCCAGCCATTCTTCCTGCAAAGGAGGTAGGCTTTGCCCTTATACAAGGGTAAGGGGTACAATATGGAAACCAGAAGTAGTCCCTAACTTTTACAAAGTGCCAACCATAAACTAGTAAGAAATTGGTGCAATAATATTATTTTTAATAATAAAATACTAAATTAAAATCCTCCTTTAAAATTTTTTACAGTATAGTAGGTAAATGATTTTTTTTTTACAAAGAATAAGATCTAAGTGGGTGCAGAGCCACAAACCCCTCATCTCTGCTTCATCCTCAACACCACCAGCTTCCTTTTCCCAGGAAAACAGACAAACTAGGCAAGCAGACTAGCACAGTGCTCCTCATTCAGGAACCCAACGCCATTGTAAGGGGGGGTGGGGAGCAGGCACAGCAGGGAGCCTTTCAACCTTCAGAAAGAAGCCCTCCAACCCAGCCCTGAGCAGCAGAATTGTAAAGGATACTAGGCAGAGAATGCCCAACCTTCTGAAAAGATTCCTGCCTGCTAGGGACGTCACACCACACTAATCTGACTCATTAGTTCCTATCGAGACAGTCCTCAATTTAAAGCAAACCACTAAGCATACACTTGGTTAAGAGTGATTGTTTAAAAAAGCCAAACTAACTGGTCCTAAGCAGCAACAGATCAGGGTGAACTACTTACCGAGTCCAGCACCAGCTGCAAACGAATCGTTCAGTTGTTTGGTCCAGCAGAACCACCGAATTCCCAAACTTCCTTTCCATGTAAGAAATTAAGTTCCTAGGAATAATCAGAGTTTCCCTTATTAACTTTTAAACGTAAACTAGAAATCCAATCTAAGATTTTTGAAGCATTACACAATTTTCCCCAACCCCCTCCACAAAATCCCTCTTTTAATTCCATCTCTCTTTTAATTAATTTGGCAAAATTGCCTGCCTTTTCTACTCTGCTTTCCTATCTGGACATCACTCATAAAAGGAAGGATCCCCTTCCATTGCCCCCTGACTCCCTGACACACACACACACACACACACACACACACACACACACCCTTCCTTCTTCCTCACTTAAAATCCTCTGGGAGCATACCACCAACGTCCCTGGTTTCACTGTACTGCAGTCCTGGCCAATTTGCACGAAGCTTCTATCCTCTTGTAAAATGTAAAATGAGGGGGTTGCACCGGACAAGCTCCAAAGCCCCATTTAGCTCTAACGTTCTATAAGTGGCCATGATGCTCCAGAGAAACTGGAGTATTTCCACAGAAGCACCCACATTTAGACTTTGTTCTATATGTGTTCCTGCTGTCTCTCTTCATTCTGCCTTCCCTCCCTCTCCCAAGCAGTGCTGATTTAGCAAAAGGCTTCACTGAAGATTGACTTTCTGAAGAATTCCACAGAGCCCAGCCCTATGGTAGCTCCACTAGAGATCCTGTAAGTGTACAGAGGGAGCAGCTTCGGTCAGCTTTGCTAATTATTCTTTATCAACCAAATTTAACCTCCTAGTCATAACTTCATCCCCTACCCATGACGCTATTTGCATAATAATTCTTCCTTTACACATCATTTAACTTTCACAAAGTTTAAAAAAAAACCACGCAGTTGATGAACATTGTACTTCTGAGAAAATTTTCTTGTGTCATAATTTAATATCCATTTTTCTCTGCACTGAGTCCTGCTTTGCTCTCCCCTTTCAATCTAACCCATTTCTTTCTCCAAGAAATCACACAGCATCTCTACAAAGACAGTTTCATTCTTCCCTCGGAAACCAGCGTATGATAACATGGCAGCACCTGTTATTCAACAGGGGTCATCCAATTTTCCCGTGAGGACACTGACATCAGCAATTAGTGGCAAACCTATGACTAGAACCTGAAAGTAGCATAGCTCTTCTATGGAAAACACCATTTATTAATGCTCCAGCAGTTTGGGGGATGTGCTCAAATTCAAAACTTTAAGACAGCCTTATCTTGTGTGTCTCAGTCTAGACTTTTATCCACAGAACCTACACTTCTCTGGCTAAAAGTCAACTCACAAGGAGTCAAGGATGCAATTCCCTCATTCTTTTTATCTAGCATCCAGCAGGGCTTTGCTACCACAAGAACAACAGTTTAGAAAGAACAAGATCACCAGTAGCCTCAGCTCACCTGAAAGCATCTCCATGTTGAGGACAAGTTTAAAGTCTTTTCAAATGGTCGTTTTGAATCTGTGAAACCATTTCCCACCAGAGACACACTTCAAATAAGCTCAGTTTACATTTATTAGCTAAGAAGTAAATAGGTGTCCTGAAAAACACATCATCTTCCCTATATATCAAAAAATGAGGCTAAGAAGGATCCCCCAGCTGCCTTAGGTTTATGCAGGTAGCCCCATCTTATTCCCCACCCCAGTCTTGTGAATGCTGAGCTACATACTCAGTCCTAATATTTTTCATTTTGTAAATTTGGGCAGCATCTTGTTACAATAAGGAATCAACTCCACTGAATTTGGACGTGGCACGTGAATATTACCCCAAAATAACCCTTCACTTCTGGAAGTGTTTTTATCTGTGTCTTCACGGCAGTCACACACACACACACACACACACACGTGATACAGCTCTATGACTTCGAGCACAGCTGCTGTAGTAATAACTATTCAAAACACAGAAGAATTTTTAAAAACACATTATTCTGCTAACTGAAACTATGCTACAAGCCAGATCATCATGTGTTCTCTTTACAGCTCATGCGACCACCTTTAGACTGTACTCACTTTGTTCCGTGATACTGGCTGCTCTCTTTCCCTCCTTCCCTTCTCTATTTCCTTCCTTTTTTCGAGGCAGGGTCTTACTCTGTAGCCCAGGCTGGATCAAATTCATGGTGATCCCCCTGCCTCAGCCTCCAGAGTGCTATGATTACAAGAATGCCACCATACCTGGATTGTCTACTCTAATTTCCTCTAAAGTTCTCACCTGTGAATCCCAGACCCTCAAATAGCTTGAGATCAGAAGCCCAAAGTCTCCCAGTATTTAACTGGGTAAAGATAAATGATGCTTATTTTTCTGGTTTTGACTTGTTTCTTTTTCTTTTGGGGTCTATTATGCTTTTCTTACAGATTTACTTCTATACTTTAAAAAGGCAATAAAAATAAAATGAATAATCAATCTTTTTACACAAAATTTCCATTACATTCCCACTTTTAAGTTAGTCTCCTAAGAACTAAAACCCTGCTCTTGAGTCCAGGTGTACTTTACATCTGAGCCCTGTCTAGCAGATGCACAGAACATGTCATCCTAATAAGATTTTATAAGCACAATGTAGCATTTTTAGTATTAAACTAGTAGATCCCAAGGTTTTTAATATTTTTTATTTATTACAGTTTCGAATGAAGGGGGACTGGTCTAACAAGCACCCAGGCATACATCACTTCTGGTTAATAATTACCATTTCTCATATTTGCCCCATTATCTTTTTTTCATTAAAATACTCTAAAGGAAATTGCTGATATCACGTTTTCCTCCCAAATTTCATTTTTCATATGACAAAAGGCTCTTTTTCTACATAAGCACAATTTCATCATTATACCTACTTGATTAACAATAATTCTCTAATCCCAGGGCCACATTCTAACCATTCCACTCAGAATTTGAGTTCCTCAATAACGTTCATAAGCGTCTGTTCTGTTGTTAATGAAGTACCCAGAAAGCAGCTCTAAGGTGATGTTTCAGCTCATTCTGTGCAGCTAGTAGCACCTATTGGACCTGCTCTGAGCAGATGCCCTGTTACCCCTGCAAACCATCCAGTCATGCACTTGTATCTGCAGTCCTTAAATCAAACATTGATGAGAAATAGATGTAAGAAACTGTGCCACCTCTGACAGATGGTTTCCTCCAATGACGACTGTTCATTAAAGAGCAAAGAGAAAAAATATGGGGGTGACCACAGACCCAGATAGAGTCACGTGGGCTTTAGTGGGGTTGTTTCCCTGATATTTCAGTACTGGTCTTTGTGATCAAATTAAACAACATGTAAAATGGTAAATGGAGTCAAAGTTATTGAATCCCAGATTTGTTTTTTAAATTCGCATTGCCTTTAATCATTTACTTAATTCTTTGAAGGCGGTGTTCTTGTAATCTACAGTGATAAAATAACTGAGTTATTTCAAAGTTGGGTAGAGGGTATGTAGGATTAGAGATTGATCAATTATATATATATATATATAAAATTTAAGTAGAGTTCAGTATAGACACTAGAATAAAAGACTTATCTTAACCCTTTCGTAGAGAAAATAGAGGCGTAGCTGGTCATGGTGGTGCATGCCTTTAGTCCCAGCACTCAGGAGGCAGAGGAAGATGCACCTTTGTGAACTCAAGGCCAGTCTGGTCTACATAGTAAGTTCCAGGGCAGTCAGTGTGACAAAGGGAGACCCCGAGTTCAAAAGATGAAAGAAAGAGAGAGAGAGAGAGAGAGAGAGAGAGAGAGAGAGAACAAGGGGGTCATAAACAGAAACCTAAGATTGCTTTCTCCTCTTCTGTAGTTTCTCCCCTTTTGTTTTCTTTCACCTCTTATACATGAGTTTTTTTTTAAAAAAAAAAAAAACAACAAACTCAAGAGCTTTGCCATGCCTATACTTGATGCTGTCTTGAAAGCTTTTCTTCTCTGTAATTTAGGTAAGAACATTGCTTGGAAAGCTAAATGACATTCTTCTCATCTTTGCCTGGGTCATTTTCCTGTTTCAAGAATCCACAGGCCCCCTATGTGTTTGCTTTTAGAGGGTGATTAATAGGATTTTTTGTTTATATTTAATAAAATTGTATGGGGGAATATATTAAGAGTTACCTCTTTATTCCATTATAAGAAAAGCAACCATGCTACAATTTAAAACTTTGTGAAGCAAGGAATCTATATTACAAGTTTGGGGTAAAGAATTTGGGCTGAAAGCATGAAAATTGAGTTTATTTAACTCTCAGATGTATATCCTTTTTTTACTAACATTATTCCAAGCAATGTAACAAACATGCCTAGATTTACATATACAAAAATAAATGTATAGAAATGCTTATGTTCCTATAAATAATTTATCTACAAAAAGACTACATAGAGTCAAAATGAACTGTCCTCAAAATGAGGCAGAAGAACGGTGACCAGATTTAAAGTCCTCAGTATTTTCTTTTAGTCACAAAGAATATTCGAGGAAAAAAAATAATTAAGTTCATTGTTAGCTACTTTCCAGAGTAAAACCTGAAGCCAAGAGAATGACAAACAAGCAAGGAGTGAAAAGACCTCTACAAGATCCCTGATGGTCTAAAATCTAAGACACCTCCCTTGATCATGACTGCAGTATATACAGTACATACAGGTGGGCTGTATATACTTCCCTATAGATGATTAGTCTGGTGCAGCTGGCCACCACTCAATAACAGCC
>LOEQ01000581.1:82818-106505 GCA_001685075.1 Bramus lutescens | reverse complement strand
TTCTTTCTTTCTTTCTTTCTTTCTTTCTTTCTTTCTTTCTTTCTTTTTGGTTTTCAAGAAAGAGTTTCTCTGTGAAACAGTCCCAGCACTCCTGGAACTCGCTCTGTAGACCAGGCTGGCCTCAGATTCCCTATGTAAGCTAATGTAAGTTCAAGCTATGATCTTGAACTCCTGATCTTTGTGCCTTTGCCTCCAAAGAGCTGGGGCAACAGATGTCCATTATTATACCTGGTTTATGTGGTTCTGAGAATCAGACCCAGAGTTTCAGGCACACTGGGCAAGCACTCTACAAACTGACCTATACTCCTAACCCAAGAATTGTAGTTTCTGACAATTGTTCAGAGAAAGGGAGTGAATTCAGAAATTTGTCCCTAACCCTTAGCACATTCCCTTTCTCACACATTGATAGGCAATATCAAAATGCCTTACATTGTCCTGAGTAACCCAGCTGTGGTTAGAGCAGAGGGATGGGAATGAAAAGAGTAGGGTACTGTCAGTAGGTAGCGAAAGTTGGCTGGTACATCATCATCATCATCATCATCATTATCATCATCATCATCACCACCATCATCATAATAATAAAGACCAGACCCTTAGACCCTTAGCCAATTCTAAACCAAAGTCCCTCTATTGGAATCTATATCTCATTGGAAGAGATAGAGAATATCTTTAGACCAGAACTGATAACAGCTGAACAAAGAATAAATCAATGAAAGAAATAAAAATAAGAGAGGGAGTTGGAGAATCCGATCTTTTCTTTGTCTCCTCTTTCTCCTCCTCCTTTCACCCTCCTCATGCAGGACCTTACCACAGTATTTACTCTGCCTCTTCCTGTTAGGACACAGAGGAGCCTTTCTGGAGCACATTAGGATTAACTGTACTCAGGACAAATGAAGAGACGCCTTTAGGAACTTTGAGGGAAACGTTCAGAAGACCCTTTGCTGACTTGGAGCCATCTTCTTAGCTTCTTAAGAAGAAGCACCCAAGAACTCTTACTTCCTGCCCAAACCGTATTTTCTCAGAAAACCTTGCAGATTCTTTTTTTTTCTTCTGGCTAAACTATCACTATCAGATTTCTGATAACCAAACTTTAACCCTTTTGTGAGTCTAAGTCATATATCCAAGCAGCCAACATCTCACAAATTTGTAAGACAAAATGAAGTTAAGGTCATTTTCAGCTGCATAGAAAGTTGTTGGTTGTCATGAGTTACGTAAGACGCTGCCTCAAAATAAAATTTAAAAAAGATTAATTTTTAAAGCAATTTAAATTAAATTTAAAGCATATCAATGAAAACAGTAAAAACTCAGTTATCTCAGTCCTTCATCCTTTTCACCCTTTTATGACAAAGCCACACAGCTAAGTTCTTGGAAGAATGATGAACTTCACAGGTACTCAGAAGTTGAGGGCACTGACTAGCCAACCTTTCCACACAGCACAGCATGGTTTGTGCCAGCATTCCTCACTGTTAGTCACTAAGGTAAGACGGGCTTTCAGATACCTAAAGGTACTACTTTATCTTGTCATGACAAGCTTCTGGTGGTGTCGTGTCAACAAGGTGCCACACTCCATTCTAATGGGGTATGCTCTCTAAGTTCAGGCTATAGCTTCTCATCTCTATTTGCTTCTCATGTGACTAACTTCTGAAAGGACCAGGATAACCCACCATCACCTGTGTTGGTTAGGGACATTCAATACACTTAAATGTGAGAATCAGAGAAAAACCAACCAATGCCAAGGGCAAACAAAAATGTAATAATAGCTTCTGAAGATACATGCCAAGAAATGAATCGTCTTACTGTTATCATGAAAACGTCTACGGGGTGGCCACCCCTTAAAATAGTAAGCCCTCACAGGACCCAATCAGAATCATTTGACACTGAGCATTGGAATACAGGGATTGAGTACAAGACACACTGTGTTTTGCCTATGGGTCTGCTCTGTTCAGAAAGAGGGATCCAGTCATTGTAATGTTTCCTTTCCAAATCGTGTAGGTAGAGAAGAATAAGAATGTTTTCCAGAAAGGCCATGCCTTGAGTAAATGAACTATCACATTTGCCAGCAAGAAAATAGCTCATAAAGACTAGAGGAGTCGTGTGTGGCCAGTTAAATGTTTTGTACTACTGACAAACAAATCCAGAAACTCAGTTAAGGTGGGTTTCAAGATCATCAATCAGTTCAAGAAACATTTTGAATTTCCCACGATGCTTTAGACTGAGCAGTCAAATGACACCGTGAAGTCAGCAATGCTTGACTGAAATTACAGGAGTTTTTCAAATTTGTAAAACACTATTTTTTTATGGTATGGACTTTTGTTTTTGAGTTAGAAACTTGATTGATAGCCCAGGCTGCCTCTTAACACTGATCCTCCTGTCTCAGGCTCTTAAGTGCTGGGATGGCACAACTAAAAATATTTTTTTACATTTAAGCACAACTGATAACAATGCTCTATTCATAGTGAATATTGTATTATTTTGATATTGATAGCTTTGTAAGAGAGGCTTCTGACCTAGCTATCTAGGTCAGAAGCATAATGAATTATAATGGCTTAGCTACAAAAACTATTAGATTAAACCCATCAGACCCTAAGGATAAAAAAGCATGTTGGCTTCTAATTTTGGGGCTGTTTTTATGATACAGGTTTTTAAAAAGTGTATATTTTAAAATTAAAAATTTAAGTTAGCATATAGAATAATGGGTTTCATTATGTGATTTTAATGATATGTATATCTTTTATGCTTTGCTGATAAAGAAGTTCTAGAAAGCTAACCCAGCTCTGCTGGGCAGCATTCACCTGGCCAAAACTACACTAGGGTGGGGTAATTGCAAGAGCCCCAAAACCTGTGCAGTCTTGGCCATTTTTAACGCTTATATCTGCTCAAAATCCTTTTGGATTGCTGGTTCTCTTTTGCCTGCAAGTTATGAGCAAGGAATCATCTGAATGCCTGGTAAATCTTGAGAAGCAAAAATCCTGTTTAAAATCAGCAATTATTAGTAATAGAGAAAAGCAATCAAGATCAGAGGGTTTAATGTGTGGGGTCGGGAGATTTTATGTTTTTAATTTTGTTTTAAGTAATAGCTGGAGAGCAAAAGAGATAGATTGGGCGTTGCCAAGAAGACTGACAACGAAGTTATTGGGGATGCTTAAATTAAATGTTTTATTTTGAGTGGGTCACAAATAGAAAGTCCTTCAGCAAAGTGGGAAATAGTTCTAAAAATAAGACAGGAAACAACAGAAAATAAAGAAGGAAAATTGTAAATTTCACTAAGATGAAGATAAATTTCTCTAATAATTAAAACAGCCATTATTTAGTGTTACTTATTTATTTTATTTGACATGATATAAAACATGCTAAGCCTTAATGTTAAGTTTCTTACATAAAAAAACAAAGACAAAAATTCAGGACTACTGTTGAGAGTTGAAAAATCAAATTGTTATTTATATTAAAAGTAAAAAAAAAAACAGGATTTTTTTCCCAGTGCATTTGGATTCTTTCTAGTAATGTCTTAATATTTTAAGACATGGAAGATTCATAACATTACTCAAAATCAAAACTTTAAAAAGATTTGTTTATAGTGATTAAGACTTTAAAGCTCAGAGTTGGATAAGAATTCTTTAGTCAGGATCTAGAGAAAATACCATTTTAAATACTTGAAGATCTATTTCATGAAAAACTACAACTTTAAGCTTTCATTACTATTACCATACTATTTTAAGAGAGCAAAGGACAGATTTCTTAATATTAGGAAGTCTTAAAGTTAATTAAGAATTACACGGCCATCTAACTCCATCCTTAGAGAAGATAACATCTAGTGAATGTCTAACAGTAACTGCTAACAAAACAGCAAATCCATTTTAATTTTAATCTATTGCTCCTTCAAAATAAAGTAACTCTACATTTTTTGTTAAATTATGTTACTTTCATTCTAACTCAGAAACATTTTTGCATTTAAAATGAATATGTTTTAAAATATTTATTATTAATATAATTTATTGCATACAAATTTAAAATTATTTTCTTAAATGTAGTTCATTGTAGCTATTGCTTTTGTTTTTAATAGAAGGGTACCTGAGGAGAGCATTTCATGAGGTAGACAAGTTCAGAAGACAGTAGGGCTTATCTCTAATGCTTTTTTCAATGTCAGTATATTAATGTGTATATTATCAGTATAAGAGCAATCTTTGAGTGTCAGCTCGTCTGGGTGAAATTTTAAGAAAACACAAGCCTCTGCTGCTTGTACAATGCCTAACAACTGGATGCTCGTGAATATCAGGTAGACAGGGCTGACTCATATACTCCTTTGTCTCTTTCTAAAACCGAGCTGACCCTCCTCAACTTTCAAAATTGTGATTTAATTGAGTAAAGCAAACATAGCTATTTAGTTATGGATTGGGAAATTTTAAAACTGTATTAAAATGTCCTTTGGTTTGATTCTTTCTGGAATATACTTTCTCTTTCTCATGCAATGTTACTCTTTTTTTTTTTAGCTAATCCCCAGGCTTATAACATTTATACTATATAAAAACAAACAATTATTTTAGTAGAATATGATCATAAGGCATGTTTAATTAATTTTGAATCAAAATTATAACTAGTTGTAGCTGCTTCATTTTAATCTAAGACTTTACAAAATAGAAAGCTTGTAGAAAATATTCTTGGTTTTCTCTGAAAGTATTATTTAAGATACTATGTACTTCAGATAGATTTTTAAAAATCATTGTTTTAGAAATTAAAAAAAATTAAAATGAAGCAAAGTTTCAATGTGCTAGTTGGTTTCTGTTTCTTACTTCTAGTTCATTTATTTATATGTAAAAGTAAGGATGTAGTTTCTTTTAATATAAATTTCCAAACAACAAATGAGTATGTGACAAAGCCTCAATCTGTGCTTGGGGTTTAGAATTTAGAAACAATTCATAAACAGAAGTTTCATATTCGAAGGAAAAGGTGCAACAGTCTGAGGAATAAAAGACCAAGTCAGTAAGTGGTTGGTACTGAAAGTAAAATTCTTGCTGTTTTGCCTTACAAAACCAAGCTGAGCTTAACTAAGAGGATTGGAAATTGTTGCTTACTGACTATCGCATTTAGATTTTAGAAAATGCTCTTGAACAGTGTCTCCTCTTCCTCTCTGTCTTACAAACAGATTCAAATGCACAGGTTTAAAATCCAGTATTCCTTCTTGAAATTGAAAACATCTTAAACAACAAATCCCCTATTACTAGTTTCCTCTCCTCTTCATGGAAGTAAAAATTTTAACTAATGAAATTGACATTTCTTTTAATATTGCAAATTCCAGTATTTTATCAAAACCAAGAATTAAAATGTTCTCAAAATAAAACTTTTCAATCATTTACAGTAGTTTTATTCCTAAGTAAAAATATCAAGGAATTAGAATTGAGAATTGAGAAGTTGTCAATAATTTATTGGGAAAAAATTGCTTAAAGAAAACAGCATTTCAGCATAAATGTTAAACTGTTTTGCTTTTTTTCTTTTTAACATTTTTCTTAATTACAGACACAGTAATTGGACTGAACTGTGATCAATTGGACTTCATCAAAATATTCCTAGTTTGCAAGAATTTAAACAGTATAACTTGCAGGATAACATAGTCTTCATAAAATTTTGTTCTCTCTCTCCCTAAAAAAAAAGATTCGTATAAACATCACAAAATATTTTAGATGCTTACAATATGTTTTTAAAACATACCAGTTTTTTTTAAAAAACATTTAGACATATCTGCCTTTCTGAACTATAAATCAATTGCCAAATTGTTTTGATATTCAAAGCTTTGTTTTTCAGTTGATTCTAGAGTAATTTATTTTTACATTGATTCTGAAAAGACAATGAAGACAGTCATATTTTTCAACTGCATATGTTTTTATATGCTAAATTGTTAAGCTTATTTTTCCCACAAGACCATTGATTAGCATTTAGTGATTAAGGCAGACTGTTGCCACAGTCTTAGGTTAAAAACTTAAAATACATAAGGATGCCATTTTGAAAAAAAATTAAATATTACAAAATTGTAAGGCATTTTCTGAAAGGTTAAATGTGAGGAGAGTTCAATTTTTGGCTTTGTTTTGGTTTTGTTTTTCTGTCAGTTTTTAACTCCACAAAGGTCTGGCTTCTCAGGATCAGGTAATAGCAGATCATGTCTGATATTTGAAGACAATGTTTTAATAATTCTATAGAGGAACTGTCCTTTCAATTTTGTGCCTGAATCTTTATTTAAAGCAGTATTACAATTAATATGATTCTCCTGGATGTGTTGCACAGCCTGCATTTGAACAGCAGTTGAGATAAGCTTCATTGACATATTCCTGTTTTAAATACTACGTTTCTAACTTCCTAATAGGTCTCAGTAGAGACCATTTCTATCCTGAATGCATTTGAACTTTTGCTGTGGTTTTAACATCTGGTATATGTAATAGATCATTAATCGACCTGATTTTACCTTAAGATTTGTAATCCACTTTAAAGCATATATCATAATGTTTTTATTTTTATTTTTTTATTAAAGGAAATCTAGGTGCCTTTATTTTAAATGTGAAGTTATTTTTACTTTTTATTTATTTTTTATTAGACTTTTTTTAAAAAATCAATCCAAATTCCCACTCCCCTGTCATGTTTTTAAAATAATGGTTTTTCAGAAATATTTTCAAAAGGTCCTCTAAACTGAGATGAGAATTGATGCAATTACTTCTGAATTTTAGAACTTTATGACTAACTTCATGGTTTGAGTGTCATTTTAAGGTTTATCAGTACCTACCCTACTGTGAACAAGATAGGCAGAGAATCATTCCTTCTTTGTTTAAATTGTTGGAGTTATAAGAACATATATACATGTGATCGGCACTGCAAAGCCTCATATCCAGTAGCTTAATTAGTCTCTTTTCTCTTTGGTTAAGTCTTGTCATCTCATCTAAAAAAAGAAAAATGCTTTGAAGGTTAGCCTTCAGGAGAAAAAATGGGAATGAGGGAAGTTTTTACCAAAACATCTGCCTGTCCCTTCCCAAAAGAACTTATTTTTTGAAAGACTGACTTTTCAAGGTATTTCTTTTCCTTTATATTTATACACATTCCATGGAGGTTGAATGAAGAAGGAAAAGAAAATGAAGATGAGGAAGAGGAGAAAAAGGAAGAAGGGAGGGAGGAGGAGGAAGACAAAGAGGAGGAAGTTTTCACAAAATTTCTCCTTGTCTCCAATCTTCCGGTCGTCTTCAAAATCACAGAAAACACAATTATCTATAGAATCGATCAGTGAAGACAAACAATCCAGGTAACTCCATCTACCCAGATCGTTGTTCACTGAGGAGATTTTCCTTTCTTTGAATTATCCGAATAACTGCTTCCACTCTTCAGTTCAATTTGCACGTCTAGACAGATAACTAGACTGAACAAGGCTGGGGAAGACCATGGTCCTTGAAGCTGCAGGATTCTGAATTGTCATTCTTGCTGTTTCCCATTGATGACAGCCTCACTGGGACCTTCGGGGCTCTGAGAAGCCCCGTGGTGGTTTAGGCAATCCCCATCCGGAAGTGCAGGCACATGTTGTTAGTTGCTCACCAGGGTTTTGGTCCATCACAGATCTTCCTAATTAGGCAACCAGACACAGGAAAATGCAGGCAACTGTCCCCTTCTCCCCCTGCATTTACGAACATACACACATTTTTTACCTTCCATCTTACAAAACTAAAACGTAAATAACAACAACAGCAAAAAACAAACAAAAAACCCTGTTTTGTTAAAGGTAACGCTGAATTACTCTTTCAAAGTAGTTATTTTTCCAAAAAGAAACTGGAAGCAGAAATGTCTTAATTTGTTAGTTGTAAGATTTGTTCAATGACATAAATTTTAGAAATTTAATGATCGTTTTACAAAACTATGTGTATGTGTGTACCTGTCTATACGTAGTCTACCTCCTTTAAAAGTCACATTGATAAATATGAAAGAAGAAAAACTAAAACTTTTTTTTAAAGTATCCCAAATATTGGTGGGCAGACTAGAAAGGGTTAAAACATGACTGACCCAGCATCTTTAGTTACTGTTGGCGTCTTGGTGAGGAAAGACATGCATGGAATTCTTCACTTTCAACCACTTAAATGAATTATAGTCTCTGTTCCTCCAGATTAAAATTGGGAAAGTAAAGCAAAGTTTTAGTCACCTGATTAAAAGTAATTAAAAAACTGAAATTTTATCAATTGACTGGGCTTAAAATATTATTTATTATGTATTACTTTCTTTTGTTGTTACTATTTTATATTTTGTTGAGGTTTATGCAGCAACTGCTGGGAAACCTACCCTTTGGCATCATGAATGGACCTTGTCCACCATTAATCAAATTGAACAAACAAGCAAAAACCCCAGAAGGTTTTTGCTTTGAAAACCGTGGAGAACCACGGACAAACATTCCAATGCTGAAGTACTCATGATGGCCTGCTCTTCAGCCATTGGTTAGCTCTCACCTGGAAGCATTCTGATAATGCAACCACAAACAAAAGCAAAAACAAATTAGAAGCAAACTAAAACCAGGACAAAGAACAAAATGGGGGGAGAGGAATTGCTTTCTTCATTTCCTCTGTGACTTTCTTTCTGAAATTATATACGCAGTGATTCTTAACCTTCCTAATGCTGCAACCCTTTAATACAGTTTCTAATGTTGCGGTGACCCCCAACCATAAAATTATCTCGTTGCTACTTCATAAATGTAATTTAGTGCTGTTATGAGTTGTAACATAGTTGATATGCGACCCACTAGTTGAGAACTGCTGGTGTATAACCACATATATCTATGGAAAGGAGGTTTGGTTCATAAATCCACGGTATTCCTTGTCTTAAAACTCCAAACTGTATCTATTACTTGCAGTTCTCTTCTTTATAAAAATCTTACCATGGTGTTATCACTTTTCCTTCCCTAATTGCACCTCTTCCATTTCTCTTAAAAGCATAAAAGCAATTCTCAATACTCTGCCTCATACAAAGGACAAGAGACTCCAGCTTCAGATGGCGAAATCCATCCTTGATCCGTTGGGGACTGCCAGCAGGCTCGGAGAAGTGAATAGGCTCTGTAGGGAATTTGTGAAGTCTTCCCTTTCCTCTCTAAATGTTGAGGAGCACATTCAGCACCCCATCTCTCTCTACCTCGGGGTTCTCTGTCTCTGCATTACCCTCTTCAAAGACAGGCCCTCCATGCAGATTTATGAAAGGGCACTTCGTATATTTAGGGTGCAAATATGCTCGTACTTTTGGACAAAGGGGAAAGCCTGGAGAGCCAGCTTCCTAACTGCTTCTGAGAGTCACCCAAACCTGTAGCAGGAGACTCGGGCTCGGCAGGCAGGTGTCACCTAGGACAGCCGAGAATGGAGCTAGTTCCATGGGGCTCCAGTTCCGATTTCATTCTTTTCAAGTTTATGGTGCAAGTTTACGACTCTGAAAGTTTTGTTGTTGTTGTTGTTGTTGTTGTTTCCTGTCAAAGACTAATTTGGAATAAAAAAAAATCCAAGTATCCATTTCACGGCTTCTTTTTGGGGAGCCGTCGTGGTCACTCAACTTAAGAATTGGAAAACTATGTCTTTCTAAGTATGAATTTTAAGTTTTCCGTTCCCAGTTTCTCAAAAAGGGATGCTATCCAGAGACCAGGGCAGGAAATTATCTTTTTCTATGGAGTTACTCCAAGTGACCTCAATCCCTTTTCTCTTAATTCAGCTTCTACAAACCCTTGGGGGTCTGTGGACTCCCCGAGGCTGCTGTTTGTGAGGAGGGTAGAAAAGACCTCCTTGCCCCCTTGGGCTACACACATCTCCTGACAGGAGAGGCAAGAGCAGAGTGCTGAGGGCTGGCTTCACACTGCCTGACAGAGAATGTTGGTAGCTTAGTGCTCCAGACACTGGGATCCGCAGCACTGCTGAGGGAGGTAAAAGGCAGTTGATGGGCTCCTACTGTGTAGTTTCCTTTTTCCTTCTTTCCTTTCTTTTTTTTTTTTGTTTGCTTGGTTTTTTTTCTTCTATAAGCCTATAAAGTCTGAGCAAAGTAGTTCTAATATTTTCATGAGGCAACTGTCAAGAAAGCATATCAGGAAGTTTTGATTTGGATTGCTAGAATTGATTAGCTCTGGTTCACAGGCATTTGAAAGTCCTTTCCCTGACCATGCCCTGGGTTGTTTTCTTGGTTGTTGCCTTTCTTAATTGTAACAACTAGAACATCTGACATGTGTATATAACTTCAGCACCTTGCAAATATCGTCTCTTTTGACTGTCAGAGCGTCAGTTATGATGCTATTATTAGCTGAACTTCAGAGTGAAGCACTCGGCTGCAGTGAGCCTGAAGAGAATCTGGATCTCTTCAACTTCCTAACTCTGTGTCCTTGAGTGAGCCCTGCAGGCTCAGTGTCTTCCTCTGTGAAATGGGGATGAAAAAATAAAAGGCTCACTCCATGGAACTGTGAGACTCGGTGTCCTGTTTAGTGCATGATGTGTGCTCAGGATAGGGGCGAAAGACATTCAAAGAGAAGGCCAACAAAGCACAGAGATGTCGAGAAGTCTGCTGTCTTCCCAGCAAGGGCCAGCACCCAGGTTTGCTGACTTCAAAGCCAAGGATGAACCCCATCTTGCCCAGTGGTGCTGGCCTGCTTGCCAGGTTGCTGCTTGAAAATGACTCAGCATAATTTCCATCCTGGTCAAACACAAGCACATTGGTCCTTTTTAGCAAGTATACTCCCCAGCCTTCCATAGATGCCTTCCGGGAAGTCATGAATAATTGGGCCATGTCCTACTATGGGCAAAAACAGCACAACAGGTAAACAAAGGCGAATTTCCGGGCACAGTATTCACTACCCGCTTCGAAAACTGCACCTTGGCCTTACAGGAAGTTTCCAAGAGGCATGTGGGGCTGAGGCAAATCTTGAGGTCCCTGCATCAACCCATCATTCCACCTTTACAGCTGACATTCTTAACAGGTATGGCCTTGCAATTCTGTTGGTTTCAAAGAAAAATTTTATTGGTTTGAATGCCCAAGCATTCGGTGTTCAGGAACTCCCGAAGTGTAGATGGCAGTGTTCATAAGTCATCTCCATACATTCTCTTCCATCTGTTGCAAAAGCTTATAAAAGAAAGTTATCTTCGATCTACAGTTCTTTGATTTTTCTAATGAGATTCTCTCCCTCGAGTTCTAAGGGGGATTGCTCTCAGAAACGAAATCCCTTCTTACCTCTGCACATCTTTGTTCTCTACGTGCCTTCTGAGTCACTCCAGTTTAATTTGTTTACCCTTTGGCTACACTCAACGCACATTTGAGTCTTACTGACGTTGGTGGGGAGTATGTCATAATCAGACAATAAAACTATGGTTCTCTATTTTTAAGCTGGGAGCTGATAGGGTTGAAGCTCAGAATCTGTTTTCTGAAGCCCTTCAGCCCTGCACTATGAAGCTTTTGACTAACTTCTAGACCTGGAATCCTTGGTAAGCTTTCCTGATTTCAAGCTTAATGTTGGGTCACATGGAACTTTGCCAGCAGGTTGCTAGAGGGAGCGATTTGTTTGCTGTCTTGTTCTTGCAAGAATTTAAAGGGAGAAAAGACTCCAGCCCACACTCTAGGACCCTTCAGGAGTTGGCTCTAACTACCAGAGGTGATGCTCAAAAAAACAGCTGCCTGAAAGTTAGTTAAATATATATATAGTGCCGGTTTCCTCAACTTCTTCACGTGAGGAAGTGTCAGTCAGAAGTTATCTTTAAAGTATATTGAGTAAAGGATATTTCTTGTTTTTTTTTGTTTGTTTTGAGTGTAAGTTGTCAAACACAATCTAAATTTTTTCACATAACAAACAATTGAACAACAGCACTGGAGGTTTCAGATTCTTTTTCAAACACCACCAAAAAATGCCTCTAACCCAGGGTCTTAGAAGAAGGCACATATTTCTCATGTGGCAAATTATGAACAAGCATATATGACATTAGATCAAATTTGGTGTTATTAGTCTTAGAGGAATTTATTCAGCTCTTTAGATTCTTTCTTCAGCAGAAGATTCCTTCCAAAAAGAAAAGAAAAATAATTATACATAGTCATTACAGAACTGTAATTGATAAGATGGAAAAGACACTAATTTTCTGAAATAAGCTTGAGTATGACTCTCTAAATCAAGGTTTCCCAGTAAATAGGATGCTGTGTTTCCAAACACAAACTCTGCCTATTTTGTTCCATAAATCATAATATCTAATACACTTTCATTAGACATGGCAAATAAAACATGATCTCCATAATATATGCTCAATCTCTGTTAAAAGATACTTAGGTTGATAACTCACTAACCCTGCATCTTGGAGATAGAGGAGGGGACTCACAATGGTAATTTCTGTCTATGAGGATGTGAGATTTTATGATCTGCAGTGGTTTCTGTGGGGATGTGGGTGCCAGAAGGGTCACTCCTGCAAGGGCTGGGTCCTACCACTGCTTCTGACCCTACCTACTGCTGTGTGCTAGGTGACTCGGGGGCTTGGTTTTGGCACATACAGTCACTCTTCTCTGATTTTCAAAGGCAGTTTAGTTCAACAGTCACTGAGTTGAGTAGTTCATGACTCAGGGAACAACTGTGTGGTAGCCAAAGAGAAACAATATTGCTGTAATAATAGCCTGCACTCTGCTGGTTCCTTCCTTCCTGCAGGCTCAGAGATCAGAGGAAGAACTCATCCAAGAGCAATTGCAACTATCAGATATAGAAGTGGAAATAAAAATTGTGTAGAGACCCAGTGCCCCTGGTCTGGACTCATATCCACTCTCCTAATCTCTCTCACCTTCCCAAAGGCAGAAGGAAAACAAGGATGAAAGTTTCCTGATGTGAATTAATTAGGAAAAGGATTTTATTCAATCAACCTAGTACATTTCAAACATGTAGTATGGATCACCACCTTGGTGCCCTGATTTACTCGAGAGTTCCAGATAAGAAGATACACACTGAAAATCTCCCAAGCAACTCAGCAACTTTTCTCCGTACTTGAAAGTCACTTGACCACCAAAGGAGAATATTGGTGACTAAAGTCTATGGAATGGAAGAGGGTAAAAGAGGCTAATGGGAAAACAGATTTGTGGACCAACAGAATGCTTGTCTCATCAGTGACCAAGCATCTCACCCCATGTCCAAATCCCAAGGAGGTATTCAAAGATCACTTAGACCACCGTGCAGCTTTCTTTAGTTTGATGTGGGGAAGTGGGGATGGGATAGTGCCAAGATCGTCGTCTAATGTGAAGGCTGCCGAGATGTTTAAAATGAATAATTTTTTTTATTCAGATTACTTTGGATCACCTCCCAATTCCTGTCTGTTAGTCATTAACCTTAACAAAGTTATACCTTGTCTACCCTAACTCAGTTTTATAATCTGTAAACTAGATAATCCAGTTCAGACCACAAAGGAGAGCTGTGAGGATGGCCAGTTAAATCTAGAGCTGCTGGTATGGTAGTGCACACTTCTAGTCCTGACTTTTGGGAGGCTGAGGCAGGTAGGTCACAAGATCAAGGTGTCTCAAAGACCTGGACGGTTTCTAACTATGGGAGATACATGATAAGTATTAAAAATGTAGCAAATTGCTAATCAATTTTCTAAGTTTTAAATGACTTTAATGTTGGATATTCTTTCAAAAAATAAAAGTTTTCTAGGACATCTTTCCTGCTTTGATAGTGATTTGATCTCAGGTTGGCAGTGGTGTGCTGTCCACCATGGGTACCCAGATTCAAACTCCAGTAGCAAGGCTCTCAACCTCTGGGTTACTCCTCTAGCTCTTGTCCTTCCATCTGCCCCCCTTCTCTTTCACACAATTATATGAAAGTGCATGACCACGCTTTAGGAAAAACATTAAATCAGAGTTTGTAAAAAATAATTTGAATAAACACGCAACCTTAGTCTTGGCCTTCACGTTTATGCCTTTACAGGGACATCCCGTTTCTTGAGGATGAAGCTGCAGCTATCTAAGTTAGAGTGATGAACTACTGAAAATAAGTCACTCGGTTGTACTAAAGCCTTCCACTGTCAGCCATGATGAAATAACCCTCCTGCTAAAAACAAATATAAATCCAAAGCATTTTCATGATTTAAATATAGTTCAGAAAATAAAAACTACGAGAAAAGAAAAAAAAACGGCAGTTGTCAGAGGCTTCTGTTTGTAACTTCTGGAACAAGGTGCAGAAAGGGAGCAATGGTCCCACTAAGTCATGAGGCAGAAACGAGGGTTCAGGGTTGTTGAGGTGCTGGGTTTGTGCAGTAGGTTCTGAAAAGAAAGAATAAAAAAGCTGTTTCTAGAGAAACAGCTCCAGAAATATGCTAATCTCCTTGACCTGGGAGGTATGCTGTACTAGAGCACCTGACTTCGTAAATAAAAGTACCCAGGTTCTTTCCAATGCCATTTTTTTTCTTCGAATGTTTAGCTGAATGGTAGACTCATAGGAAGAGATGGTAAGTCCCAGCATGGATTAAAATCAATCACTCAATCAATCAAACAAACAAACTAACTAAAAAATCAGCTATGTGGACCAATTGTGACAGGCTAGAAAACACTGAGGATCTAAGCATCTGGAGTAAGGTTGTATCACTGTACATATTGAGCCCGGAATTACAATTTAATTAAGGTATGGATTTTGGGGTAGAACTGTTCCATTTTCAGATCAAGAATTTCTCTATATCTTCTCTCTATAGATTTAATAACAAGCCCTCAAAGAGTAAAGCTACTTTGTGAGTAAATTGATTATTGGACAGAAAAAAACTTAACACCCTCCAGAGGGATATAATGTGAAGCTCAAAATGTTCAGTATATGGAAAGACAAAAAATAAAACAAACAAACTAACAAAAAACCCTAAGTAGATGTGCAAAGAGACATAAAAATGTAACCAAGGATTTTAAAACATGTTAATTCAGGAGTTTCAGCACATGCCTGTAATAGAGACAGAGGAAGGAGAATGGTGAGTTTGAGGCTAGCCTGGATCCCATAGCAGGAGTCTATTCAAAAAAGAAAAATAGAAATTGTAAAATACAAAAAGAAAATTAAAAAGTCAAAAACTTAAAGCAAAACCAGACAAAAACAGACTCTAAAATTCCCAATACTGAAATAAAATGAATTTTAAAATGGCCAGATTTTTAAACAGGACCAGATGAAAATTCTAAAAGTGAAAATGATAATCTATAAATTTAAAGTTTGCTGAATTTGTCTAGCAATAGTTTAGACACTGCAAAAGAAGCATAGAGAGTAAGATGTCTGAAATAAAGAATATGTCCCGGAAAATTTAGGGACAATAAAAAAAGGTTTAAAATAAGTATAACTAATGCTCCAGAAAGAAAGATAGTGAGAATAAATCAGGAAAAAACCCTGAATATCCAATGACTATTTCTCTTCACCATTTGATAGAATAATCTCATTCCTCAGATCCAAACTCAGCAAATGCATAGAAGCAAAGTCACAACAAAAACCACACCCAGACACACAGAAACCATATTTTAAAGCCCTAGGATAAAAAGAAAAATAACTAAAATTTAGGCATGCATAGAGGGAACAAAAAATAAAAATTCCAATGACTTTACATTAGAAACAATGGAAGTCAGAGGACAATGGAACAGTATCATTCTTGTACTAAGAAGAAAAGTCCAAGACTGTGTCCAGTGGGGAAAAAAAGGACAAATTAAAAGCTTTCTTTCCTGGTAGAGGGTGCCAAGTAATCCATAACCAGAAGATTTCACCATAAGAAATGATAAAGGAAGTTTGTCCTCTGGGCTAAAGGAAAACTACACACACAGGAGCAAAGAGTATCCAGTTAAGACATGGGTCTTCTGCAAAGTGTTTATGCAAGTACATGGCTTATGATATATTCAGAATAAAACATGAAAACATCGTATTGTAAAACATACATTATAGATGACATGAGGGGAACTGAGCATGGTGGTACAGGCCTGTAATCTCAGCTACTTGGGAGGTAGAGGCAGGAGGATCACACCTTTTACACATGTCCTAGCTAGAGGGTGAATTTAAAGACATCCTGAGGAGCATGGTGAGACATTGCCCCCCCCAAAAAAGAAAGGGGGATGAAGATGGATCATATGCTTAGCATATATAAGGTTCTGTGTTCAAACTCTAATTTGAAAAAACCATGGGAGGTTCTCATAACTGAGGAGTGCACTTAACGACTACGAGGTCTACCAGGAAAAGGAAAGATGAAATACGCAGGGTTACTATTTCTTTATGGCAGGGTTTTACAGGAGAGCCCAGGCTGTCCTAGAATTCCAGGTCCTTCTGCCTTAGCTTCACGGAAGCTGAGGTTACAAGTATGCTGTGTTTAGTCTTTGTATTCGCCAGGACACTCATCTCCCTGGAGAAGACAGGCTCTGTGTCTTTGCTCAATCTCAGCATATGCTACCAACCTGAGGGAATTCTTTTGACCACGTGCTCTGTCCTGCTTCTTAACTGTATTTCACATGGAGCACTCTCATTCTCTGCGTTCTCAATGCCATTTGTATTTTCTTGTATGTTACTTGTCCCCTTTGCTCGACCCTACCTCTCTTGCTCACAGCCACTTTCCCTTTGTCTAGGTGGGTTTCCAGTGTATGTCAGATGTTCAATGTAAGTTTGTTGAATGGACCAATGTGTTCCATCCCATCAAATTATATATCCTGTGTGAGTTAGCCCTGAGCTGCCTGACTTCTGGGTCAACCCAAGCAAACACAAACTTTTCCACAGATACAAATAACCTCATAATTAAATAAATCCAACTGCATTGTGCACAATGTATTTATTAAACATCACCCTCACTGTGGGAGTAGAGAATAAGAATCCTACTCAATAATAACAATGTTCCCAAGGTAGATGAAGATGGACCAATACATTATAGTGATAATTATGATAACAATTATTACAATCTAATTATTAGCATGTTTGTTAATAGAGCTATTTAGTTCCAATGTAATAATTATTGTTACCAAAATATCTAAAGCTTCAAGACTATGTTAAGGCTTTCAAAGTCCTTTTTTATGAATTTTATTTGTTACCAAGAGAGTATTAATTTTTGCTGATATGATTTTCAGCCAGAAAAGAAATAAAAGGAAGATAAGATCTTGACATAAAGGAACTGGGTTTGGAATTTCTTGGGAAACATATAATCATCATCATCATCATCATCATAATCATCATCATCATAGTAACAATAATAAAGCTAGATGAGTCAGTACATACCCATGACTCCATCCCTTGTGAGGTGGGAACAGGAGGATCAGGAGTTCAAGGTCATCCTTTGCTTAAGTACATGAGACTTGGTCTCAAAATCACAAACTACTAACATTAGAAATACAGTATTCTATGCAGTTAATTTTGAGTCGCTACATAGTGATTCACATGGGAAAGTATCATGATTTCAACCTGAGGTTCTCATCTCCAAAGGGGCAGAAATTTCCACAATAGTTATCAGAACTTCGAGTAATATTCAGTGAGTACATGAGAAGTTTAAAGCACTCTCTAGGCTTTAGTAATTGCCTCATCACCTTAGAGGAGACAACGGCTGCTGCTCCTAATAAGGACTATTTTGCAGACCTGTCTCCTCAAAAAGCTAGAATCAGGGTGGCTTCACACAAACATCTTGAAGTCTGCAGGTCAGGAACAAAATGAAACAAGCAAAATGATGTCAATACTGCCAACCACAAGCTTTGTATGACAAATTCTTAACTGTATGTTATATTCATTTAATGAATAAAATAATGGCATTGAGATGCTGGTTCTTGCCAAAGCCCATGGGCCCATCTGGAATTGGAATAAGAGAAGGCTCATAAAGGGGGTATTGTTTAAATGTGATCTGGAGGATGGGTAAATTTGCCTTGGTGTGTAATAGAATTACCCACAGCTGAAAAGTCTTTGTAAAGATCGTGAGGAGAACACAAGATACTTGGGCTTCCATGTACACATTTCAAAATGAGATTTGCTTTTGAAGCACTTTGTTATTGGAAGTGATCTATCTTTGCAAAAAGTGGCTTTAAAAAGTGCTTGCATCTTTGCTTGCAACTATTCGCTGTGTGACTCAATGGGCCACACCATGGTTTCCAGGACATTCTCAAGATTCTTCCTCCTCCTCCTCTTCCTCCTCATCTTCTTCCTCGTCTGTTTGTTTGGTTTTGAGTTTTTCTTTTAAATTTGGTTTTGATTTGGGGGAAAGTTGCAGATGTGAGGGGACAAGGAGATGTGTAGGATTGGAATGCATGATGTGAAATCCACAGAGAATCAATAAACATTAATATAAAAAAGGAAGAACAAGGGAGTAGAGAGATGGCTCAGTGGTTAAGAGCACTGGCTGCTTCCAGAGAATCCAGGTTCAATTCCCAGCACTCACATGGTAACTCACAACTGTCTGTAACTTCAGTTCCAGGGGATCTGACACCCTCATACCAATGCACATAAAATTAAAAAATTAAAATAAATAAATGGCAGTAGTTGCATTCTCTATCACTGGAATCTGAGAGGGGGCCTTTTCTTAGGTACCAGGAAGAAAATAGGCTGGACCCATGATAGCCTATGTATTAAACGGTCAGTCTTCGTGCAAATTCCAGCAAACTAAATACACAGTTTCAGGAAGGACCAAATTCAAAATCTTAGAACACTAAATGTCTCTAATGAATTTTCAAGGAAATGCGCTCATTATCAGCCAGGTGGAAATTTCTGAAGTGCGATAAGTATTTCCACAGGAGAAAAAGCACCGTATTCCTCTAGACTCCCTTAAGTCCCACCAATGTTATTCACAGAGAGAGGCTGAGAGAACATATCTGCGTGTTCACACGGGCCCACTGACACATTCCACTGATGGAGCCAGCAATGGAAATCCCAAACCCGGGTATGGTGGCCTTAGCTTAAAGAATTTCAAGGACAAAACTTTCCTCAGCTCTCCTCTATTGCTCACGGTACCCCAAAAGCCTTTTATATGTCCTATTTCCTGAAGCAGAACGCAGATGTAATGTGCTCCTATTGTACACTAGTGTTATATGAGCATGCATAGGAGTCGGTCTAAGTAGGACAATGATGTAGGCATTATTGTATCTATTTTTCCTATGAGGAAACTGGAATTCAGACCAATCAGCTAAGTAAGTCATAATTTGGACCCATCTCTTTTTGTTCCTCCATGCTTTCTTACAACTTGTAGCCTTATAGAGTCCAAATAATACTTCCCACAATAAAGAACTGAGTAGACGCCATGCACCTCCCCTTCTCTCGGGACCTCTCTCTCCTCATTACCTGCCTTAAGTAGCAATGATAATCAGTTACCACTTTTGTGCGAAATATGACATCAAATATTTGTTAAAGTATCTTTTTATCTGAGTCATTATATCTAAACAGCAGTAAAACCCCCCAAACAGCTAAGAAGGAGAAAGACACCATGCAAGGAATTCTTTAGAAAAAGGCATAATGGGAACTATATTTCAGCTTTTCTTTCTAGGAACAGTTAGGAGACACGGCCTCCACTACCCCTCACAGACACACACACACACACACACACAAACATACTCCACATACACACATTATACACACATATACAAAATACTACACACATACACAGACATTCATACTACATACACAATACTACCCACATACAGAGACACATCACACACATACACACACATATACATACCACACAAATACGTATATATGCTACACATACCAGTCATGTACACATATTCACATACATACCACACATATACACATCATAGACACACTAATATATACACACACCACACACACAGACACACCACAATACACACACTAAACATACACACATACTACATATATACAAATTCACACCACATATACATACCACACACACATCATCATCATCATCATCATCATCATCATCATCATCATCATCATCTTTCCTCTTTCCTTCCTGTACTAAGGTCACTGTCCTATTCATGACCAGACACTCACAAAAGAAGACGGTTTATGAATATGTTGGTATCCCACCTAGGACATCTCTGCAATGAATAAAAGACCTCAATACAGCAATAACTTAAATAATACATTTCATGCGTTAAACTCACCCCCATCTGCCTCAAGCATTTCACATATGAATCCACATAACCTTCTCCACAACCATCTGAAATAGGCTTTACTGTAGTTTCTCTTTTTCAGACTCATTTAATAGGGCCTGGAGAAGATAAATATCTTGCCCAGCATCCCCTGAAGCAGTTCTCATGAGCACCCCATGTGAAGCTGTTAATATGGGAAGGCATGGACTTTCGGGGCACCCTGTTATCCCAGGTACATGAGATTCCCTAGAAGAGACACGGGCCAGGAGGGCATCATCTGACTGGCCTCAATTTAAAGGATCTGGTGATCCAACTCTCTTCTACAAAGAACATGGCTATTGTAATTGGATTAAAGGAACAGTGGGAACATGGGTGAGTTTTCTGGAGAACACTGGGTTAGTGCTCTGTGGGCTGAGGCTAATCGCCAGGGTTTGACTCTGTTCCTTTTGGTTTTTGCTATACTCTTCAAGCATCAGGTTCTTTAAATTCCAAGAGGAAACAGTGACAGTTGAGCTTGTGAGAGCCAAATTTCCAGTCTTAGGAAACCCCAATGGACCTCACAGACAGGTCGAATAACTGGTGGGAAAATCCTCCTGATCCTTCACAGATACAACCCCACACTGATTGGTGCCACCCCTTTCACAGATTGACAGACTTGGCCAAGTCGCTCAAATTACGGTGAGCTGTGCTACTTTGAGGGTGGTTGTTCCCAGCATCAGACTCCATGGAGAGGCAGCTGCATTGTCTATGGTGCCTCCAAGCCCCCTGGACTGAAAGAAACATTCTCCCTTTGTGACAATAATGGGTACAGCCAACAGGAAGTACTTTACTAAATAGATTAAGTTGATTAAATATTTCAGCTTTCCCGAGAGCTCCCTTCATGGTGATACTTAAAAGCATGTGCTTTCACTGTGAATATTTCAGGACTTGGGCTGGTCATAAGAGAGGTTAATAATCTATAATGGTGTTACAGTTTGAATGTTGAGTGTGCTCCGTAGGTTTCTGAGGTAAGGGCTTGGTCCCCAAGTGGTGTTGTTAGAAGATGCTGTAGGAGTTCCTTAGACCATTGAGGCTCACACCTTTGGAAGGGATGGGGGCCTGGCCTTAACTGTTGTTTCCCTGACACAGGGATGGCAGTTTGCTGGAACATGTGTTTCTGATTTTGTCATCTGGCGCACTGACCAGACGCCCAAAACAATGGGTCTACTCAGCCTAGAACCAGAACTCCCAAAATTGTGAGCACAATGAATATTTTAGAAGTTAACTGTCTTAGGTACTTTAATATAACAAGGAAAATAAGACATTTTCCCCTTTTGTCCTTCTAGAATGTTCTGGCAATACATTTCATTGCTTAGTGGCTTAGTGTTGCCAATTCCCCTCCTTTTGATGCTCTGGACTTCTTGGTTATTAAATCAGTTGCATTCATAGTCATTATGAGTACTTTCATTGTTGTCCACTTGTTCATTTGTACATAACTTCCTAACACAGGTTCTCAGTTTCTACAGGAAAGCCTATGACTATTACCTTCTATAATAAATGTTATGGAGTGCTTTATATCATGCACTACACCCATTCAGTCTCAGAACAATTATGATGTGAGTTGGCCATTATTACGGTCTATATTTTACATAAGAGATATGGTTGTTTAGCAAGCTGTCTGAAGACAACATGGCTCGTTGGTAACTAGAATCACCTTCTGTTCTATGGACCATCTCAGTCAGAACTAGGGTAAGAAGGATCAAGGGATTTGATGCCAATGCTCACAAGGCTACTTATTTCCTGGTCCCTAGAGAGCCTAGGCTAGACCTGCTTTCATGTTACAAGACACTCTGCGTATCCCAATCACATAAACCTGCCATGTGTTACTTGCCCTGGCTGGGAAACCTGGACATTTTCTTGAATATTTTCAGACAGATGACCTAACTCTAGGAAACTCCAAGAAATTAGCAACCTACTGTGGTTACAGAGACAGTTGTAAGCCGACTTGTTAGACAGAAAAATACTAAACTACATCACTGTGAAAGTGCAATGCACCCAAGGAGACATTATTAGAAAAGTTCCCAATTTTAAGCATTTTAAAAATCACATTTATGAGACAGGCAGAGGTCACATAACTATCTTCCAAATGAGGAAGTTGAAATTCCTCTTGCAGTGTGAGCTGATATGAACCCCAAGAAGAAGGAGCTTGTGTGATCATTACATCAGGTCAACTCGTTAAAACAATTCTGCATTCAGTGCTACTAATGAATGACGATTGGTACCTTAACTCTATTTTCCCAATTTTGTGTTTCATTTTGACAACATTATTGTGTTAACAATAGGAGCTGCCTTCAAAGTTACTTTGGGGGGCTTTAAAAAATAAGAGAATAGCCAGGCGGTGGTGGTGCACGCCTTTAATCCCAGCACTCGAGAGGCAGAGGCAGGAGGATCTCTGTGAGTTCAAGGCCAGCCTGGGCTACAGGGCGAGTTCCAGGACAGGCTCCAAAGCTACAGAGAAACCGTGTCTCGAAAAACCAAAAAAAAAAAAATTCACAAAACAAGCTAAAGTACACAATTTTCAGAAAGCTGACATCAACAAAAGAGCAGAATTCCAACAATAGTTTCTAAATAAAATGGGCCTTTTCATATAAACCTGTTAATGGTATTTTCAGTGTCCTCCTTTATGAAATAAAAAATGGCTAGTTTAAATGAAATTTATTTGTTCAGATGATTTTGAGCATCACAAAATGAACCAGTGTGGGGCAAAATAAGTATCTACATATGTAGGATAAACTCTTGTTAATTTGAAAGAAGAAAAATAAGATATTATTCAATGGTCAGAATTATTGTTTATTTTAAATGTGTACATTTTTATTTATGATACATTTAAGATATGATATTTGGGAAAATTAATGAAATTAAACAGGTGTTTGAAATGTTACAACTCAAAATAAGATCATGGTATATAATAATGAATTTTAAATACAAAGGTTCCGTGTTATTTCACATACATTAAAAATATTTCTCAACTAACATAACAATTTTCAAATGCCAGCCACAAAATTATAAAGTTAAAATATATCAGTAGGATGTCATTTTAAAATGTAATTAATGTTAATTTAATTTTTTAATTAACAGGACATTAACAAGTTATATTAACATTTTAAGAGGTAAATTTCAATTGAATTCTTATACAAGTTTACCACTGTGCTAAGAATAACCACAGAAAAATATCTTGAGCTGTTTTATCGAGGGTATTTATATTAGAACTGAGATAGTAGGATAAAGTTTTATGAAAAGTTTTCCTACATTTTTACATGTATTGGCTGTGCACATGTGAGTGCACATGTTTATGTGTGTGAGAATGCGAGTGCACATGGGTGTGGGTCAGTCTCAGATGGCCATCCTTAGTTGTATGTCCCTCTCTCTTTTATTTTTATTATTTTGAGCCAGGGGCTCTCACCGGAACCTGGAGCTCACGAGTTATGCTGGGATGACCCTGGATATCTGTGATTCTCTGAGTCCCCAGCTTGGTATTCTGAACATACACCCCCGCCCTAGCTTTTTTTTAAAAAAAAATATTTACTTATTTATTTATTATGTATACAACATTCTGTCTGTGTGTATGTCTGAAGGCCAGAAGAAGGCACCAGACCCCATTACAGATGGTTGTGAGCCACCAT
>LOEQ01000581.1:71560-82780 GCA_001685075.1 Bramus lutescens | reverse complement strand
GAATTGAACTCAGGACCTTTGGAAGATCAGGCAATGCTCTTAACCACTGAGCCACCTCTCCAGCCCCCCACCCTAGCTATTACATCCCTGCCAGGGATTGGTTTCACAGCCTCATGTTTGGGTTAGTGACTGAACTACCTCCTCAGCCCCAAGACATGTCCATGTTTTATATAAATGTAATATAGTCGGGGGTGCAGGTTGCCTCTCATTCCAAAAAGGCAAAATGTCAATGAGCAAAAATAAAGGCTTTTATTTTTATTTACTTTTCTTTTCAATGCTGGGGTTTGAACTCACTAACATATGTATATATTAGGCAAGTGCACTACCACTGAGCTACATCTCCAGCCCAAGCTGGTTTTTTTTCTAATACTAATCCACAGAATATTAAAATATAAATGATCATTCCAAATCCACTTCTAAAATCCATCATGGCCGACCTCCATCTTCCGGCTTGCCAGCTTGTGTGAGTACCCCAGGAAACCAAGTACACACAAGTCTACTTGTATTTTATTAGTTCTGCTCGGAAGGGGAGTTTCTCCCTCAAACTAACGTAAAAAAACTGATTGGGCAAAGCACTTGGGAACTATATAAAAAAACAAAACTTACAACCTAAGGTTTTCTTTTTCAATTTTAAATTAATCTTAAAATTAAGTTGTGTTTATGTAGCAGTTTTTATATCAAAACCGTATCATAGGTTCAGGCCTATAATCCCAGGATTTGAAAGGGTGAAGCAGAATTGCGAGTTTGCGGCCAGAAGGGGCTACAAGGTGAAACTCTACAAGGTGAACCCTACAAACACCAAACCAACCTTAAACCAACACCAACAACTGAACCTAGAGAGCTAGTCAAAGGACCTCTTCTACGGACAAGCCTGTTTACAAACTACCATCAGTCTCTCCTACCAGAGAGCTTTCCCGGTATGCACATGGCCCTGGGGTTCATCTTCAGTGCTATCAAAAGCATGTGTGCGGGGTGAGCATCATTCAATGAGGCTGTCTGTGGTAGCTTGGAGGGGAACTGGGGTTACATGGAGTTCAGACAGCCTGCTGAGCATGTGTAGAGCTGTGGGTTTGCGCCTTAGGGGGGAAAAAGGACGGAGGGAGGGAAACAAGAAAGGAGAAAAAGAGGAGAAATGGAGAAAAAAGGAAGGAAGAAGGAAAAGGTAGGATAAGTTGCTTAGAGCTGGGGATGTAGCTCAGTAGTGATGGACTTGGAAGATAGAAGCAGGAGGAGCTGAAGGCCAGTCTTGGTTACATATCAAACTGAGGCCAGCCTGGGCTGCATGAGACCTTGTCTCAAAAGAACATCAAAAAGTAACAATAACATTAAAAATGAAATGTGGTTAATAGTGAAACTATACTGTAGACATTAATTGTTTTCTTAACCAAGAGAACAAGTATCTCAGAAAAATACATGAAGGGAAGTCGCTCCCCGCCCATCTTGCTATGCTGATTCCAAGGGTGTTTCTGGGTGTGCACAAAGCTATGCATGATTCACACCCAGCTGCTCAGAGGCTTTGGTGATGAGCATCTGCCTTTCACATGAAACCTATCCAGGGTAAGACCCAATATGCTCATCTTCAGGGCTGTGTTGGAAACACAACGAACCTAAAGCCCCAGCCAAGGAGTGAAGGCTCTCCTCCACCTGCTAGACCACAAACTCAACCTGTGCCTGATGCTGTCTGTGTTCCCTTTGGTTCTGAAACCCACAATTAGCTCAACCAAGCTATCGGTAGACATAGCTGTCTCCCAATAGTCACTCAAATTGCCCACCGCTTCTTCCGGCTCTTCCCTACCGCCCTCAAAACAACAGGGGCAGTGTAAACAGCTTTCAAAATAAAAGTATCTAAGGCTTGTTAGGCATCCATTTGTTAATTCAATCAGGGCACCAAGGAGATAGCAGCTGAGTTGCACTTGGGCACTAAGCAAACCTAAATCTCTGCTTGCATATCTCTTGAATTTTTCTTCTTTCAATTATTGCCTCCCAAGACCACCCTGGAAAGGTCCTGCCAGATGACCTGACTCTTTGGAAGGCCCAGATTGGCCTGTGCACATTAGTGGAATTATAATTTAACTCTAAACATGTGTTTTTAACCCCTCGCAGATGTTCTCTCATGGAAATGGAAACCTGAATATGGTAGAGCACCTGCTTCACATGTGGGGCAGGGTTTCATCCTCAACATCGCTGACAGAGAGAGAGAGAGAGAGAGAGAGAGAGAGAGAAGAGAGAGGAGAAGGAGGAGAAGAAGGAGGAGAAGATGCTTAGTGCACATACCCAGGTAGAGTTTAACTGTTTACAAAGTGCATGTATCAACTCCTGTAACTAAACATAATGCTATGAAAACTCTAACATGTTACTGTTGCCCTCCAATTATTTCTGAGAGATTGCAGCAAAATAGATGGGAATGAAGGAGACCTGAAGGAAGATCAAGATCACAAGGAAACACTAGCATAGCCTCATAGAAAACCCTGCCCAATTCTGAACGAAGTAATACCAGGAGTTCACTAACATCAACTAACAAGGAAAGGGACTCAGCCAAACCAGAAGCTTGGGAAGCACTCAGTGAGGCGAGAAATCGGTTCTGTGGCAGAGTTGGGCAGCAGACGGCAAAACTCCCATTGGCAAACCCAACTATTCCTCACACCTCCAGAGCTCTGGAAAGAAGTCAAGCCCACTCCGAGAATTCTCACTGAAAATTATAAACCCCGAGGGAAGAAAACTGCAAGGATTCTGCATCTGCTTTTCCCTTCCCAACATTAACATCTGGAAACAGCTGCAGAGAGAAGCAGAGAAATGTACCAGGAGGCAGAGTCTGGCAGAAGGACATAGATCTCCAGCTAGATGTTATCTGTCTATCAAAAGGAGAAAGGAGATATAGCTGCCACCAAGTCAGTGGTGATCGCACTGGCACAGGATAACCAGAAATATCCTCCAAATGAAAGGGCAGAACCTGAAATGTCTAACAAAGACCTCTGAAGAGGCCAGCCTCTCCCCTCATCGTCCTTAGTCAGTCCCCAACCTCCAGAGAGGCCAGCCTCTCCCCTCATCGTCCTTAGTCAGTCCCCAAAAGAAAATAAAAACCAGCTCTTTAACTATGGTGCCTAAGGAAAAAGCCAGATGACAAACAACATGAGATGGGGTGAAAAGGTCACAAACACCGAAAGCAAGTACATCCAGGCTGGCAAGATGGCTCAGCAGGTGAAGGTGCTTGTGGCACATACCTGTAGGTCTGTGCTCCATCCCTGGAACCCATATAAAGGTGAAAGGAAAAAGTCCTCTGGCCTACACACACACATGGGGCTGTGGCACACACACCAACACAATCATCATGCATGCATACACATATACACACAATTAAATTTTTTAAAAATAAAAAACACATGGGTATAAAATAATGTAAGAGGCTCAGTCTCGAAAAACAAACAAAAAGTATGTAAGAGGGAACTGCCTAAGCATAATCATGATTTTAAAAAATGAAAGGACATCAATGCTAAGACATATCTACTCACCACCACCTCTCCTCCCCAGAAAGCAACACACACAAAAAGAGACAGACCAGAAAATAAAATTCAGGACAATGGAAATGACTCAGTGGCTAAAAGGTGCTAGCCACCACGCCTGAGAACTTTAATTCAATCCCCAGAACCCAGGTAAAAATTAAATTAGAAAAAATCAGAGGTTGTGGTGTGCATCTGAAATGCAAGCGCTCCAAAGCTGAGATGGGAGGGAGCCAGTAGCATCACCTGGAAGTCCTTGGGCCAGCTGGCCTGAAGTGTGCAGCACACAACCACAGACACAAGGTAGACATCCAGAAGGTTGTCCACTGCCTTCCATGTCTGTGCAACGGCACACATGCATCCTCCCAAGAAACAATAAATAGATAAAATGTAAGAAATGAAAGAAAAAAACTTCATATGTGCATTTAACTGAAGAAGAGCCCAATGTAAACACGAGTTCATAAAATAACAAAATAACAGGATGAAATGGGGGGAGGGAGTGGATGTGAAGAAACAAACAGATGCCCAAACAATGTCATTTCAAAGATTAACAAATAAAAATGCCAAAGAGTACAATCAACTCAGTGTAATAGTGAGGATAGTCACAGACTTATGGACTAAAACAAAATTATGTAAATGAAAAGGACAAATACATTAAAGTAAATCAAGGAGAAACCAGTAGACAGGGAAGAATAAAGATGAGGACAAAACAATAATCATGATTATAGATGTCATTAGAGGAGAAAAATCAACAAATGAGGTAGAATAAGTATAAAAAAAGTAACAGAAGAAAATTTTCGTCAAAGTAGCCACCTCTAGGTAGTGTCTCTTATGAAGCAGGTATGATTCTGTGCACTCCACATACAAACAATCCCAGCAGCTCTAAGAGGTATATACAGTAATTTATTCTTACAGATAAACAATTTGGTCTGAGGTATTCAGAATTTAAATGACTTGTTGGAGCCTTCCCATAAATACTATTAAGCTTGGAAAATCTTACATCCCCACCTTACACATTCTCACTGTGTAGCCTAGTATTTTTTTTAAGACTTGGGTTCTGGAAATATTAAATTATAAAGCTCACAGCTTCAAAGTACAACATCAGGGCTAAAAACAAAAAGGACTTTTTAGGTATTCAGTCACAAAACGTAGATGTGGAACCACGAGAAATAATCGCACAGGCAGCTTGATTCCCAGCAAAACTCAAAACTGAGATGCAAAGGAAACTGCTTGCTTTTTTCAAACAGTTTGGCCCAAGAACAGGAGGCTTTGCAATGCAGAGGCAACATCTCTAAATGAGCTCAATGAAACAGGACCAATGAGTGCTTTTAGAAGAGAAGTGTGTTTACAAGGAAAGCTAGCCAGTTAAACAATAAAACAAAATAACTCAAGAATGAAGACGATGAGGCAAAATAATACAGTAGAAGGAATAAGCTCTAGAGAATAGCTACGAATTATGAATATGTGCAAGAATGACACAAAACTTGATAATGCACAAATAAAAATAATATTACTAGACACCACTAGTAAAATGTCTGCTATAACAACAGAAAGAGAATGAAGGCGAGGCAGCTCAAGGAAGAACCTGGGAAGCTCCTCATTTACACAGCAGGGAATAAATCAGTGCCCAACACCAATCCTGGATAAGAAAAGGCCCCCTGACACCTGGTAAAGCATTTCCTAACCCTGCAGAGCACTAGCAGGGATCCTTTAAGAAAGGATGTGCCCAGAAGTAAGAAATGCTTACTTGATGTTTAAAACATTCTCGACCCATTTTCCTCTTTGATTTTAAGTAATCCTGCATGTCATATTTTTGTTTTAAAATAGCAGGACAAGCCCAATCCTATTTTATGTGAGGCTAATAATATTTTGAGGGTCTCTATCTCTCCATGAGCACCCACTCAATTCTCCATCTATTTACCTGAACCTAGACATGCAACAAACTTCTTTTTTACTTATTTTACAGTGATGGAAGCTATAACCCAGGACCTTGTGCAGACCTGGTCAGCTCTCTACCCCTACATAGTGTCTCCCCTACATGGTGTCCCCCTACATAGTGTCCACCCCTGCATAGTGAGAGAGTGTCAAACTTGAGAGCTTTCTGCCTCTCTCTTCTTGGTGCTGCTGTTATAGGCCACTCCTGGCTACACATACTTCCTAAAAGCATAGTCACTAAGACAACAAATAATAAGAGGACTTTCATATAAACAAGGAATCACAGATTGGGGAGCTGGACAGGACTTATTACTTCTTTTGTTTTATAAAGTAAATGAAATCAGAAACATAAATAGACAGATATGCAGACACTCAGACACATACACATCAATGGGAAGAGTCTTGTATTCTATTCCAGCTATACTATATTTAGTAGGTAGTCTATTTTCTTATCAGGAAATTAAATAGTATGTAGTACAGTAGACCATTTGTAAAAGGAAGGGCTTTGTTTGCTTGGTGTGTGTTTTAAAACATTACATCCCCTGCCTCCACCAGAAATACTAATCATCTCAACCATTAGATAAACACCATTTTAGCCCCTCCTTTTTGCTGATATAAGAAGTAGTGGATGGATAGATAAATAGAGGGTTGAATACTGATATTATATGTACTATTTTAACTAACAAGATACCGTTTAATCCATAAGCTGTGGTATTGCCTAAAATAACTTAAGAAATCAATGGCAGAATTATCCATAAAAGCAACCCTTTGAAACATATACTTTAGCATCTACATGCTGACATTTAATTGCTTTCTTGAATGCCACTTCTGCCGGTTTGGTATGTATATATAAGTTCTACTTCCAGGTCCATGTGCAGGGCTGATCCACCTGGGGCTACTTATTCAGTCTTTATCTGCACCCAGAGAAGGGAGCTGTGCCACTCTGACGTGGAAGGCCCTAACGCAGCCATGTCAGAGCAAAGGAAGTGTGGATGCAGTCAAGAGGATAAGAGAGGAAGAGGCTTAGGTGTAGCGATGTGGGTTCCAGTGTGGGGGCAGAAGTGGCAAACAAGCAGATGCGGCCTCACAAGAGAACAAAGCTCGAACAGCAGAGGGGACTGCAGGCTGGGATGAGATCATGGCAGGATCTGCTCTCCAAATGCTTTGACATATACCGCTGTGAACAGAATCGGTGGTGTGAGAGGGGTGGATAGTAAAAGAGCCCAAAACAAGACTGAAAAGCAGTGTTTAAACAGGGTGTGACGGTACATGGTTGCAACCCCACTGCTGGGTCATCAGAGACACAACTACTGGGTCATCAGAGACAGGAGGAACTCTGGGTCTCATCTGTAGGCCAGCCCAGTCAAAGTCATGAGCCCCTGGCCCAAGGTTAGAGAACGTGTCGCAGAGATGACTTCCAAGGACCAACAATCCCACCCCCCACATATGCACTCATGAAAACCCAAACACATCACACACACACACACACACACACACACACACATACACGAACACACAGCACACAAAAAGTATTCTTAAAGAGGCCTACACCTAATACACCTACGACTAGGACACTTGGCAAGGTTCAGGTGGCCAAATGAAAAGATTTTCTATTTCATCTGGGGATACAGTTCAAAGGCCTTACGAGTAGCTCACCGAAGGCATAAGACATGTAATTGTGAAGACATCAGATTTTTAAACGCCATTTTCTCCCCAAGCTGTGAACATTTTTCATACCAGGAGGACCCAAGACACAGTGCATACAACAGCAGGAGACCCAGGACACACAGTGCATACAACAGCAGGGGACCCAGGAAGGTTGCTGCTTTTCAGTGTTGTTTTATTTTTTTGTTTATTTGGTTTTTGTTTTTGTCTTGTCCCCTCCCCGAGTCAAGAGTTTTGACTAGTCATTGGTATTCCCCCAAGTTCTACAGGAGTGCCTTATTAGAGCCTAACACACAGCTCCTCACAGGAATCCAATCTTCTAGAGATTGTAAAGCATTGTCACTCTCCTGACTGGACTTGAAGCCATGAGAAGGAAGAGGAGAGAAGAAATAGGAAGAGAGGAAGAAATGAAGAAAGGAAAGGATGGGGGAGGACAATAATGACTTCCTTAACGATCAGGACCAATGGAGTCACCTTCAGGCTCTCTGCTCCTTTTTCTTGCCCTGCCAATCGCTCTTCAGTGATGGAGATGTAGCTCAATTGGTCATGTACACCCAGCATGTATGAAGCCCTGACTTAGACACATGGAACTGCATAAAACAGCATGGTTACAGGGACACACTTGTAACCCCAGTACCCAGCATGAGGCAGCAGCATTGGATCATCCTTGAGTATACAGTGAGTTTGAGTACAGCTCCGACTACATGAGACCCAGTCTGGAAACACCTTTTCAATCCTGTCACCAGAGATCTTCTCCTCTGTTCAGATTCTTTGGTGGCTCTCCGGGGCCCCTCAGAGTTGATACAAAGTCCTTTGCTCAGCACTCAGCTTCCTCTACAATCTGGCACCTTTTGGTCTCCCTTAGTTCCCTGTTTCTGTTCTCATCATCCAATGTTCCAGTAACAAAGCATACAGTGTGCACCCACCCCTGCAGGTTACTGTGGAGTTCCAACAGCCAGGCACACCTGTGCTCTTTATCTTTTTATCTAGATGACACTACAGCATAAGCCCCAATTCCCAATGCTCCCCACCCCTTGAGCTCCCTACAGTATCAGCTTCTGCCGACTTTGACCTTGAGTTACTACCCCATTCATTTTGCATTGAATTAAAAGCAGTTTAAATCTGTTTTTGATTTAAACCTGTCCCCCTGTAAGTGGTAAGTGAGCGAACATTTGTAGACCTACTGTGAGACTTTCACAGTCAGTGTCTAATGTATCCTGGGTTGCTGTGTTGCCAGAGAGGTGACTCAGTGGGAAAAAGTACCTGTCTTCAGGCCTAACTGTTTGAGTTCCACACACCCCTCAGAACCGACTGGGTGGAAGGAGTTAACAGGCTGACAAGGGTTATCGTCTGACATTTACATGCGTGCAGTGACATGAGCACCCACACGACATGCAGATATAAATACATATGAATGCTTGTGTTATACTGAAAAGAGAAGGGGTCTATTTGAAATTTGAACTTCTGCAGATAAGATATTCCCAAAGCGTTTCCTTTGAGGGACTTGGTGGTAGCATAAGAATGAGTTAACTAGATTAATCCAATTGGATAGCCTAGAGACAAGACTGACAGAAAGCAAATCCCCAATAAACCTACTTTAGGAAAATGCCGTAGCCAGGAAATGGCATCATCTGCTTTCCCTCCTCTATTTCTTTCTCCCTGATCCCTTGATGCTGCTTCTTCTTGTTTACTCCATCCAGGAGCTCAACACCACAACTCTAGAATACTCCATCCAGGAGCTCAACACCCTGACTCCAGAATACTCCATCCAGGAGCTCAACACCACGACTCCAGAATACTCCATCAGGAACTCAACACCACGACTCCAGAATGCTCCATCAGGAACTCAACACCACGACTCCAGAATACTCCATCAGAAACTCAACACCATATCTCCAGTCTGCTTAGAGTGAGTTCTCACTAAGCCAGTAGGTTCTTATTCCAGACCACTTATGAATTCACTGATATTCTGTGGGTTTGAGGCAAGATGGGCCATGTGTGCTTGCTATTTTTCCTGGCACAAAAGAAGGACTATGAAATGGACAGTCTTGGGGGCCTCTATCATTTCTAGAAAGTACTTAATGGTTTATGACGAATGAGCATATGCAAAATGAATAAAGAATGAATTCATTCTTCAGACTAACTTGAGGATCGTGTGACAGGGCAGTGGGGACTCTCTCTTCCTGTCCCTCTCCACTGTCCCCTGTTTGTTTATTTGTGAACTCATGCTCTCTGTGCGTCTTCTTGTTTAAGTAAAGGGAGGAGAGATGGAAAGCCGCAAATCTATGAGAGCACATTATTAAAATTGTCTTTCATTTGTTCAGTCGAATACCTACATGCAAATAAACATTTCTTGGTTACTCCACTTAGAATTACCATGTGGGTTTTTTTTTGTCAATGTTAATGATAAACTAGTGAAGACTAATTTTAAATAAATTAATCTTATGGTAGAAGATCATTTGAAAAATCCACAGTCCTACAGAATCCAGCAATCAACATCAAGAAGTAACTTGTCTTCGTATACATCTAACAGCATCCTCAAGGACATCCTGTCGGAAAAATGAATGATCGAATCAAGAGGGCTGCCAGGATGGCTGCAGCAAAAAGAAGACACGTATGACAGCTGATTTTGGTTAGCTAATCAATGGAAGCTTGCTACTAGCCAGTTGATCTAAATTCAGCNTACAAAACTGTCAACTGGACCTTCCCATAGACAAGTGTGTGTGAGTCAATGCAGCATCTGTACAGGCACACTGTGATCTGCCGCATAAACTCCACGACAGGGGCTTCAGAAACAGGCGTGAGCCTTCAGCTTGACATTGGTAGAACCCATCACAGATGCCCCCCTCTCCCCCCACAAACCTCAGATGCAGAAAACCCTGTGACTCTTCTGCTGGATTAGGGAAATGAAAAGAATCTCAGGGCCTCTGCACAGCGAGGGTCAGCGAGGGTCAGCGAACGTCAGGCTCACACTCATGCTCATTTACACAAGATGCTGACTGAATCCTGGGAGTCCACCAAGGCTATCTCACCCAAAGCCATATCACAATGGCAGCAAATTAGACCTGCTACTGTAGGCCCCACAAAAACGGCTCCGAGTCCAGGGGACTGTCAGTTTGCTCTAAGGAAAAGGTATGTGCCTTGGACAAAGAGAATTCTGAAATTAGAAAGAAGGGAGAAAAGGCATCTGTTCTGATCAGATAGTTTGGGCAGTGTAGGGAACAAGATGAAAATGGAGTTGTGAAGAACAAGGAAGTGTTTAGAAAGAAAAACAAGTGACTAATGAGCGCAGGTGAACCATTACTTAGGATGCTAACATAGGAAGATAAGGGTGAATTTTTTGTTTGACAGTGAGGACCACCTCAGCAAAACATGGGCAGTGCTTGCTCATAAGAGGTCACATAACAGCAAGCTTTGAGTTCAGTGCCATTATATCAATACAATTTAAAAAAAAAAAGAAAACCAAAATGGCTAATACATTTTTTTTTGCTCAAAAATTTCAAAGCAACATTTTGAAGACTCTTTTCTCAGGAATTTTGTTTTTGCTCTATTAAATGCCTCCCCTAAAACCAAATACATATTTTTCTATTGATTTCTTAGTTTTTTTTGGTAGAAATTGCTAGCATTTTGTTTCCTGAGAGAACCTTTCCTAAAGATGTAGTTTTTAAGATTCATAACATTAAAAATGATTACTACTTCTTCAAGAATTAAGTGGTTATAGAGTAATTAAGATTCTAAAAAGTTAGCTCTCTATATAGCTCTCAGAATGTTTTTAATTATCAGGCAGAGTGCACTGACTTTTCTTATACTTGTCCCTAAGTTAGAAAGGAGGTGGCATGAGGGGTCATGTACTCCACAGAGTATCAGCTTGAATATTTACAAGAAAGGGGGAAACAGATTTAGCAATAGCGGGGTTTCAAAATAAACTTAATATATCAGCTCTAATGTTTTTGTGCATAGTGCTTGACCTTAGGCACACATGTTCCTTCAAGAAAACAGTGGCATGAAATGTCATTTGACATGGCATACAGGCTGCATGTTTAACCCTCTCTCAGATGGCATAGAGAGAGACTGCATGTTTAAATCTACCTGGGATGGCGCAGAGACTGCATGTTTAAATCTA
>LOEQ01000581.1:33032-57685 GCA_001685075.1 Bramus lutescens | reverse complement strand
GGTTTGCCCCCCCACCACAGCTCCCATGTAGGGGACGTCTCCAGGCGAAGTCACGATTCCTTCTCAGTTCGGAATGAACGGTGACTAGAGCCATGACGCAGCCAGCGCGCATTACTCACTTTTTGCAGTCACGACTTGGGAATCCGTGCTGGTTCCAACCAAAATTGCACCACTACCATTGAATTATTTAATAGACTCCAGTTTGGGGGTAAACTTGTGCATTGTGCCAGGCAGTGAAGAAGGGCAAGGTAGAGAGGGTTGGAGGGACATAAGGACGTGGGGTATCTCCCTTCCCACTTCATGAATCTTGGAAAACCCACCTCCATTGCTTCGTGTGCTGCAGGTGCTTTATTGCCCCCTGCCCCGCCCCGCCCCTCATTTCCTTTGCAAATGAGGCAGAATTTGTAAACACAGGGAACTGGTGGGACTGAGAGGGGTGAGGCTTGGAAACGGGAACTAGTTTCTCCTCTTTGTATGACGTTGAGGCCGGGTGGGCCAAGAGATTGCGAGCAGCAGCTTTGCTTCAAGCTTGGATTGTCAAGACAAAGTGTGGGTTGCAGTGTTACTTGGTTATTCTGCACCTCAGTAACAGCCCTTGTTACTATTAGGAGCTGACGAAGACTCAGCATCAGCCGTGAAACCTGTCCAGAAAGGGACCTCTTCGGAGCTAAAATTAACTCAGCTCAACCTCTTTTCCTTCTAGGGGCTGCAATCCAGTTGCCCTGCATAGAGCATAGGTCGGTCACTCTTGGCAGGACTATTGCCAGGTGGATCAGAGACTACCTAGTCTCACCCTCTCTATCCTGTGCCCCTCCTCACAGACAACCTCACTGACCAAAGTTTTAAGAAAAAATATGTATGTATATACATATATATAATTCCTGCATGCATATAAGCTTATGGCAGACTGCGCGAGTGCTTCGTTTTCCCTATTCTACAGTTCACTCTTATGGGTCAGTTTGAGGAAGCATTATTACCCCACTCCAAGGAGTTAATCAGTATGGATGCCTGTGTGCAAGGGATCCCCTCTCCCAATAACTTTTCTCCTTCCTCAAAGGTCTTCCTCACAAGTTCTGCCCAAGTACCTGGAGCCGATTGCAATGAATCTCACAAATGTTCCCCAGTAACATTTGTCAACCTTTAGAACAATCCTCCCTAATTTCTCCTGTTAGTGTTTTGCAATGCTGCCTTACAGGCGCCAGGCGATGTTCTGAAGCCTGGATTCTCTATGCATAGTGCCAGCAACTCCAGTCCTTTGGCTTCTAATACCCCCAATTCCAGAAAGGCATTTAGAGCTCCTGTGACTAGTATGCAAAGGACGCGGGAGTAGTAAGTGACATAACACCTATTTTTACACCCCCCCCAGGAACTTCCAGGAATGTGGGTATGTGAGGAGACACGAGGTGGGAGGGGAACAGGGTCAAAATAAGCAACCTATAGCCTCTTATTTTGAGAATCATCATCATCAGAGAGAAATATTTCAAAACCGCTGGCGGGAAGGTGTTGGAGCCAAAGAGACTGGAGACCCAGCCTCTGCAGGAAAAGATGGTGAGCCTCTGGCTTCGGTAGTGGGTTCCTGGAGCACCCGGCCTTAGCTCATCCTTGAATCTAACATTTCGCTCCCTCTCCTTTAATTTTTTCCTTTTTCCTTCCCACTCACCCCTCCTTTTCCCAAAGCTCTCACCGAAGTCACGACTATCCCCTTTGAACATCCTTAACCCCCTCCATTCCGGATCGCTGCTTTGCATTCAGGGAGGGGTTAGCTTCAGCTGGAGTCAATCCTGCCCCCTGGCGCTCGGAACTGAACTTGCTGCGGACCAAGGAATTTTCAGCACCGATATTCGTGGACAGCTACCAAGGGCTGGATCTGTCAGGACCAGCCAGGACCAGCGTCTAGGTGCTGATTTTCCAACTCAAGCAAGTAGAGAGTTGTGTCCCCAGAATAAGGATCGCTCCCCTCTCTTTATTCCCTTTACCCCATGCAGTTATAGTCTATATTTCACAGTCTTCATCAATCTCGCATCGAGATGGCACATTAAATCGTGTCTGGCCACCCTTTAAGACGGAGAAAATAGGGAGGGGGAGAGGGCAGTAGAGAGAACCCAGCTCAACAGCGCCAACCCTTAACGAGAGAGTGTGTTGCAGCTGCTATTGATTCAAATTTGTCAGGGTGATTCCCAACTCTGCAAGAATTCCTTCTCGGTTCCTTTGCATGCGACCCCCAATTCATTATATACAGACATACATACACACAGAGAGCGCTACACCCTCACCCCTACTCAATCTCATTCTTCCACTTAGGAAGGGGCAAAAAGGCAGCCAAGAATGCATCCCGAGCATGCACGAAGTAAGCATCAGCTTGTACTTACAGTCTGCGGCATGCACATGACATAATATTACTTACCCAAACGGGAACTCCTTAAGAGAGAGAAACACGGGAGGGGGGATTGGGTAAAGAAAGGAGAGAGGGAGGAAAAATCCAACAATTAATTTCCAGACATGGTGTGTGTGGGGGGGATGCGGTGGTGTTCAGGTTTTCTTCCACCCTCGCTGGCTTTTTATCCCAGTACAGCCCTTGGTCTATTTCTGGAACACGATCAAACCCAGATGCTATTTTTAGCAAGTACTGAAAAAACCTGCACACACAAAGGCATTTCGCTGGAACGTTGAGTCCAAAACATTAAAGGTGCACGAAGCGCCCCCTCCTCACTTGTTTCTGCACCACCAGACCCTCTTGCGTTGCTGTAGATGTTTTTCAAAACAGAAAAATACCCACATATTTCTTATATTCTCCCTCACACTAACTCCCGAATGCCTCTGCCTGTTGCAAGCTCCTCACAGTCTCCCAAGCAGAAGGCGTTGGAGTGGTTGTATTCTTAAAGCTTCAGGTCTCCATTGACCAGATCTCCTACATGTTGGGGAAACAGGAGACACTTAGCCCCTTTCCCGAGAAGAGCTTCCCTGGAAAGCTCTAGAGTCTAACACTATCCACGATGGACATCCCCAAATAGGTGGAGGGGGCGATCATTCATACCCTTCCCACATTCCTCACACACGCTTTGCAAAATCGCGTGGTGTTTGCAACAAACCGCCTTTGGAAATGTAAATTTTAAAAGCTGCAAGTGTGTGTGTGTGTGTGTGTGTGTGTGTGTGTGTGTTGAGTTCTAGTAATTCACTACGGGAGGGGGGATGGAGAAAATAGACTCATGAAGACAGCGCGGAGCAGCCGCCTCGAGTCTCCTTTGCCAGCCTGCGTCAGTCATCAGCTGCTGACGTCACGTGCAGATTCTCCTCTTTGGTGGGTCTGGTTCAACCTAGAAGAGGCTTCTGCTCGGAGACAGCGCTTTGTGTTCAGCGCAGCCACTGAGCAAGCGAAGCGGCCGAGGTGGGCNACTCAGACTTGGGCTGGCCATCAGCAGAAGAGGCACTGGGCAGGCTGAGGGCCCCCGAGGGGCGTGCCTAGCCAGACTGCCCCCTCCCCAAACATCCCGCCGCCCATTGCAAACTCGGCCGTGCACAGAATCTGGCGCGCGTGCTTTCCCCGCCCTTTCGCATCTGGCCACAGTAACAGATCAGGCTATGGCTATAACTCGGATTAATTCTCTGTTTGTTGGCCAGATAGCCCCGGCTCCTCGAGTGACGCAAATAACAGATTCTATNGGCTCCCCCTCCCCCGGCCTCTTTCCAGCTCTCGATCCCTTCCCCCTCCTCTTTCTTTCTCCTCTTCTTTTTACTGCTCCCACGCATCCTGCTTGGTCTCCCACGGAATCAGCCAGCTACAGCTTCCCGGAGAGCAATGAATGACCTGAGTTACAGAGAGACCTACAGACTCACAGTGCAGGGACGGATAAGCCTGAAATTGACCTCGAGAGTGCACAACACATACACACACACACAACACACACACACACACACACACACACACCAGCACAGGTAGCCTTTTGCCAATGACTAGTGCTGGTGGTGGCCACGCCTAGAGGGGAGGGCCAGACAAGTCTTTTTCCCTTCTTGGAATCCGCCCCTACAAATAGATACAGTGAGGTATTGGTGAATATGCAACTTTTCTTTCCATATGAGGAGGCAGAATAATCCAACAAAGGCTGCAGATGCTGTCTCTAGCCACATTATCAGGCCCTTTGGAGGCCAGGAGAAGCTTTACTCTTAAATACTAGCATTTTTTTTCCTTCTTAAAATAATGATCCCAAAAATGCCTCAATGGATGAGTGTTCTTTGCAAACCAGTCTGAATGACCTTTGTTTCAGGACAGTCTCTGTGTGTCTCAGTATGTGTGCTCCAAAGAAATGCCATACCTCAGCATGACAAAGGGTTTCTTGATCATGGAAGTGGGGAGAATTCTTAAACATTGGAAGGTTGCATAAAATTACACACACTCCCCTCCTCAGATGCACACAGCACTGGATCTATCTGAATGGATCTCTGCTCTGAGAATGGGAAAAACTAGGAAGCCAGAAGCTACACAGAGACTGAACCATCTCCTTTCTTAACCATAATTATCAACTTTCCTTTACAGTCCTTTTGCTGGATGCCAATGAACAATTATACAGAGGTCACCAAGAGGATTTGGGTCACAAGGTCTGGAAAAGAAGGCTGTTGAAACACGGGCTATCATTGCCCTTCCCAGGCCCTCCTAATCTTTGTAACTTGCCTCACATTTCCATTTAAGCCCTTGCAGTGCCTTCCATTTCTGTCTGTGCCTTACACTTGCCTGCTGGAGGGGGCCAGAGGACTTCTGCACCATGCGGAGGACACCCTCCAGTGGCCCATCAGCAGCTGTTATTTTTAGCTCTCTGAATGCACGCATGTATGTATGCATGTGAGAATGTTGCTGCAGCGGGCTGGTGTGCAGCCAGAACAGCATCAATGAGAGGCAGGCAGTGGTTCTTGTGCTGGGGGTGGCTTATCACATGGGGCTGTCAGATGTGACCAGGCAGACATGAAACACAGGCAGTGTTTCAATGAAGTAGTACTGGATTGATAAAAATGTCAACTAAGTGTGTGTTTAAAGAGGTATGTTTTAAGACATAAGATAGAAGCACAGATGTGAGCTCATTCACAGAAACTATAGGCTTCCACATAGATGACAAACCATAGAGAGATGCATCCAGCGTTGTGCTCTCTATGCTCTATGTGGTGGTGGTATGCTGCCATGTTTGATTTGAGATCACAGAAAATTCATTCATAATTCTAATAGTTTTCAGGAAACCCTGAATAACAAAGAGGTGGGGGTGGTCCTTAGGCCATGACTATCACAGCTTTTAGGGCAGCAGCTGAAAAATATAATCTAACTGGGGCCACCTGGTGGAGTCTCCCAGAAGAGAGTGACTCTCTGCCTGGTTCTGCAGTGCTGCAGTCACAGGACAGACTAGATTGCCTGAGTAGGGCAGGGAAACACAGAAGCCATTACTGCAGAAAGTTGGTCCTCTACCATCCCACTTCTCCGTTCTCTTTTCCCTGGCCAGGTTCTTCGGTGCATGCCTGGGTTGGAGTGGGTGACCTTGGCTTTCCCAGGTGCCTCATCATTCTTTGTTAAGGGCTCTGGTGCCCAACTCCTGTCTAAGCACTCAAACTAAAGACTCGGGGAATTAATAGACTGTCATGGAGCCTGTCCAAGATGAAAACCACTCCGCACTTTCAACCCATCCCTGGAATCATGGGCACAAATCGGACCCCATTCCCCTGATGCTCCCCTCAGAGACCATGTAAGAGTAAGCTGTTTATCATGCAGCCCTTGAGCAGAACTGATTCTCCTCTTTCAGGATCAGTGTATCCAAGAAATATTTTGCCTAGGTCTCTTCTCTCCTTTCCAAACACCAAGGAAAATAGCAGTAGGTAAAATACTGTGTATGGAACCAGAGAGAAAAATGAGGGTCTCAAAAAACCAAGGGAAGAATGACAGTTTTAAATACCAACTATACACCAGACATTGTAATGGGCGCTTACATAAAAAGATGCTATTTAATCCTTACAGAAACTCAATGGGTGTCAGAATATTGACAACTACCTCATAGGATCATGAAATAAAGAAATCACTCTCAAACCATTGGTTATTATTACTAATTTTAAAGCCAATGAAATAAAGGTCAAAAGTTTAAATGACATGTCTAAAGTCCTTTAGAGCTTGAATCTGCAAAAACCAGTAATCAGATCTGATTCCCGTCTGTATGGCTGAAACGTGTACTGCCCATGCCCCTCAGAATGCTTGCTCAATTCCACCTCTAACATTCAGTATTTAAGTTCTAGACTCCATATTCGGAGGTAGATGTGTGTGAAGCTTTCTCAGTCATAACTTGATTCATAAAACTGTTTTGCTCCTTCTAGGGAGATCTTTGGAATCAAGAGACACCACTTATTTCCCTAGAGTCTGAGAGATGCTTTGCTGGGGAAAAGAACTACCCCAATAACAAAGGAGGCTCCAGCTAGCTCAGCCTCATTCCAAACAGGAGGGGTTTGTCTGAAACCAGAGCGAAGGGATGGAGACACACCAAACTTTCCCTTCCATTCAGAATGCCTCACTTATGTCTCTACAAGGAAAAAGAAAAAGCCCCTTGGGTAGTGCTGGGGGAAAGTGGGAAGAGTCTTCCAAGACAGCTGTCTTGAAGGAGAGCCTTGAGTTGACCAGCCATCCCAGCTCTCCTTTAGAAACTGGTGCCCTGATCACTTTCCTGACTCTGAAAACTTTAAAGACTGAGCCATTAGCAGGGAGGAAAGTGAGGGGGAATCAGTCACACCATGCATAATATAAGTTATTCCATGATCCACTCCTTCTGTTAAACACATATTTTCACCACTTAACCTGATCAAGAGGTATGCTCAAGCCGTGGGAAACATTTCTTAGAAGCCACTGTATTTGGAGGTTTGAGGGTGAATAGTTTAATGCTGGGGAAGTGATTGAGATTCCACACCCCTAAGCACCTTTTTGTTGTTGTTGTTATCAGTGGTAAAAGTTTCCCAGTTCTCTGGTCACAAGAGAGTATTTAACATTATCCAACTCAGGAACAGTTACAACAGTATCTGCACACAACTTCACTCTCAAGAGGCAAGCCCCTCCCCCACCCTAATTCTAACTGCAAGGCACCTTGGAGAACCAGATGGTAGGGTTTTCATGCTTTGGTACTGAAAGGCATTTGTTACAGAATGAGGAGAGGGTCATCCAGAAATATCTAGAGTAGCTTTCATGGTGACCATCTAAGCAAAGATTAAGCCAGAACAAGCATATGATACAGAATGGAAGCAGAGGGGGCGGGGTGGAGCTCAGGAAGCCAGCATATTTTAGAGGCCAAACAGCAAAGTATCAGATCTTCAGAAGCACAGAACACAGGAAGAAAGGAATGACCCGAGGGAAGCTTAGAGACACCTGTGAGAATCTAGCTTATGATGAACAATGGTCTATCTCCCAGAATTTAGCAGGCAGAGTCAGCACCACTGCAAATTCATGGGGCTCTAAGTGGGTCAGAGTTAGCAGAACATTGTAGCTGTAAGTCAGCTTTGCCATCAGCTGTTGATCTACTAAGGTCTGATAGGCCAGTAATAATGAATTGGGGTTGTACTTCTGTAGTTACCACCCCCAAAAGATCTAGGCTGTGGAAAAGAGAGGAAGCACTGGCCAAAAAAAAAAAACCCAAACCAAAACAAAACAAAAAACCCTGCTGAACGTTTGCATTTGTTGGCAAGCATCTATTGATGAATTGTTTTGAATTGTGTCATTAAGGGAGAGTCAGTTTACGTATGAAAACCTAGCATCTCCTAGCAATTCTGTTACTCCTAAATGTGGAAAGAAAAGGGATGAAATACATTTATGTTTTATTTCGGTACTGGGGATAGAACCCAGGGCCTCACACATACTACATAAATTCTTTACCGTTCAACTATAAGCTCTGATTTTTTGTTTTTCTAAAACATGTCTTACTAAGTTACCTGGGCTGGCCTTGAACTCATTCTGTGGGCTAGGTAGACCTTGAACTGAAAGTCCTTGTGCCTTAGTTTCCCATGTAGCTGGGCTTATAGACATGTGCCACCAAAGCTTGGCTTGACTTTTTTTTTTTCAGGGTCTGCTCTGCTTTCCAGAATACTGTGGAGCCCCACTAACATTTACAGCTGTTCTAGGTTTTCTGGCAGGGATCAAGCCAAGAAGGACTCACCAGAGGACAAACCTTGCTGTCTTATAAGGTGGGTCTTCATCAGCACTGGGTTTCTGAGATCACTACAAACCACTCTAGACAATGTCACTTACCTCATCGTCTGGTAGCCCGTGGTTTGGGTCTCCAGGGGAAACCTCTTTAGTGAAGCCATCACAATGTGGTAGAATGAAATGCACATTTAATTGAAGAAAAAAATCTAGGGTATTCCATTCTATATTAAGGGGCAATCCAATTCAAAACATCTTTCTCCCTCTCCTCCTCCCTGCCCCTGTATCCTTAATCAATCCCAACAGTCATGAATAAAGCTCCTTCACTAGGTCTCAATGGGATTAAGGGATTTCTGGTCTTTCCATCCAGTTTCAATGACATCACACTCGGCTATACTTTAGGTCTCTTCCCTGAGTGTGATGGCTCTGGCAGAGCATCTTGTGACTTCATTTAAGAAGAGGGAGGTTTTTCTCGGGTTTTCCTGATCAAGGGACTACGTGTTAGCTGAGTCTGGTGTGAGGAGGAGACAGAAGAAAGGGGAAATAATGGTAGCCACCTGGATTGATTCAAAGGGGAGCTCGCCAGAGACAAAGCCATGTCCCATGGGAGGGACACCTCAGAGAAAGAGCTGAGTGGATGACAAATGGAGAAAAGGCAGTCAGGAGGAGATAATGATGGCAAGGGTTAAGAGGAAGATGAAGGTGAGCAGCAACATTGCAGAAAGGGTGAGGCAAAGGATGACATGCGTCCTGGGTGTCTGAGCACTGCTCTGAAAACTCATCTGGTCTCCTCTTGGTCGTTGGTGCTCCTACAACAAGTGAGAGGAAAGGGACATGGTGTCAGCAATCAGCAATCCATCGCTCGCAATCCCCTGCAGGTATTCAGGGCTAGGGCAGCCTCTCCCCCTCCTTCCCTGCCTGACATTATTTAGACTTTCCTAGAGACAGAAGGAATCCAAGGGGGGAAGTGTTCAAGGCTACCAACTGTTGGGCAAAGGGACAGACATTCTTACCAGCAGGTGGTCAAATACGTGTTCACTTCCAGCTGGCAAAATCTGGAACTATTCATCAGGAAACCCCATTTCTGGCAAAGTGGAGTTCATGGTTTTAGCAAGTCAAACTGAAACAGCTGTTTCTCCCACAGCAGCCAAAGGCTGGGGTAGTTCCATCATGGACAAATAGTTTTAGCTTGGACACTGTTTGAGCCAATGATACCAAACCAGTCACGGAGAAGGTACTACCTGTCAGCTCTGTATTCTTAGTTGGCATCATTCTGACCCTATTATGACATCATGGCCTTTGGGAAAGGGTGGTTAATGGATGGTCTTCGGTTGGAGGAAGGAGAGCTGGGTGTGATTTGGAGGCATGACCTCCTTGTATATTTGTGTAAGAGCCAATGAGACTAGAGGCCAACATCCCACCCAGGGCAAAAACGAGAACCCTATTACTTACCCATATCTCAAATATCTGGGAAGAATTAGTATGGACATGCTCTGAGATTCTTCTGGGTAGGCTGAAAATGTACACATCTTCTTCACACTCATGTGGCCAGGAGCACTGAAGTAATATTTGAGTTTTTCTCAGGATCTTAGATAACTCTAAAAGTTGGACTGGTAAGAGATCTGCCCCCCTCAAAGACAAGTGCCAAGTGAAATTTCTAGTTCAAATACTTAATGCCAAGGGAGGTAAATGAAGAACTAATTTAATATGAGAAAGGGGAAATTCAGGAAAGGGTCTACAAGAACATTTTTACAGTCTTTATTTCCTGAGATTAAAAGCTCAACTTACTGGGTCTTGGTGCTTGCTTGATCAAAGGGCAAAAACTCAGATCCCATAACCCACATTTTTGTGGCTTATGGCATCTCTAACTCCAACTCTAAGGGATACAAAGCCAACTTCTGGCCTCTATGGGTACCCATATCCACACAGCAGTAGAAATAACCCACACCCTGCAATATTCTTTCCAAAAAAATGGGTCTTAGACCTCAGTCCCAATCAACACCAAGCAGACAGTCAAGGCTTAAGCTAATGTTGACTCCTAAAACAAGACCCAGAATTCCCCCAGTTGTATAATTTCTCAATTTGTACATGTATTGTGCAACCTGCCAGTCTTATCTCCACAGGCCTTTACCTGCAAAAACACTGGTGTGAACATGTTCTGTAGGTTGGAAAAATCTTCATCTCTGCCTGGAAGTTCTTTCTGGTCAGCCTGATGTCTGTTCTGCCTTCTTCAAGGTGGTATAATAAAGGACAGACTAGATGAACACAGACATCTAATAAATTGCCTCTTGGGCTGATATGTTTTCAAAAGTAGGGTTGAAATGCTCTGGTACCCAGAAAGGTTATGGAGCAGTCTCAGAGCCAAAGTCTACCTACTTATATAAGGTGCTTAGGACAAACTCCACTTCCCACTTTCCTTTCTTCCTTGGTTCTTGCTTCTCTTGAGTTTTCACTCCTAAGAATAATGAGAATCTCAAAGATTGAAATGCCAGGGGCTTGTTTTATACAATGTTGTATCTCAGTCACCTAATATGTAAAACTCAGTCTTGGAGTTTGGTAAGCATTAAATAAACTTATGTAAGCAAAACACTTAGCACTGTATTGGTGCCCAGTAAACAGCAGAATAAATTATGAAGGATGTAGAAGAAATCAGACCAAAATGCTCAGGGGCTTTAAGTTAATACCCACGGGGCAGGGCCGGTATGGCTGCTATGGAGTTTTACCACAGGACCAGTAGAGGGCACTCCTGAGTAAAATGGATTTTGTCTACATTTTCTTCAGTTCTTCATAAAACAAATCTCTGCTAAGAGGCTTTTTCTCCATCAGAAATCTTTTGTTTAGAGAAAATTAGAGACTTTAGGGATCTGACCCGGGTCTATTTTCAGAGAACATGTGGGTCTTAAGCTTTGGTTCGGTCCCTTGTCAAGGTTCAACCCTTATGTTGAATGGAATAAAAAATATGGCTCCTCTAAGGCTCGTCCCCAGAGATTCTGGACTGAGACTGGGAGCTAACACATCTCTGGCCCTTGGAGTGTTGAGGATTCTCTCGTTTTTCTACTCAGCCTCCTTCCACAAACAGCTAGATCACAGCTGTGGAGGTTATTGACAATTTAGAAACAACTTGTGACAAAGGTATCCTAAAGTCTAAACATTCCTCTGCTTCCCAGAAGATTTACACCAAGGTAGTTTTGTAGCTCAGAGAACAGCAAAGTGAAGGAAATGATCACTCCTACTTTGGGGAGCCTTTAAGGGTCGATGCAGATCCCTTTCAGACAAGAGACCTAAAATGGCTGCCCAAAGCAGGATGGACTGTCCCCAGGCTTCTGAGCCAAGCTTTCCCACACTTGTTTCCTTTCTGAGATTCCTCGTCAATCAGTTGGTTGGCTTACCCAGGCACAGCTATTTTCCTACACTTATTTTCTAAGTCACAGTTAATCAGTTCACTAGTAGCAGCCCAAGAGATGAGGAGAGATATTTCTGTCTCTCTTACAAGTAACATCTGCTTACCACCTGAGTTTGATTAACAGTGCCCTCATTTTCTTTAGGGTACCCGAGAGACTCGGCTGCTCACCTACTTACAGGATGATACAGAGCTTGGAAGGGACTCAGAAAGAGACATAGACTTGCCGTTCACAAAGGTTCAAAGTGTGAGATGAGCATTCTTTCTTTTCTGCTGGCATATCAAAAGTAGTGATAGGCACTGAGCATCTATGAATTTCAGGGCTTGTACTACACTATGTATGCATCATCCCATTAAAACCTTAGCCAACACTGACAAATGGGTCTTAATACAATGTACTTTTTCATTTGCAAAACAAAACAAGATACAGGGAGGTTAAAATATTTGTTTAAAGCCAAACAACTTTCATGCATAGTACTAGTATTCGGAAACTTGAGTACTGGGTGGGCAATAATGAGATATGCTTCAGGGTCAGGAAAGGTTTCTAAGGGCCAGCAGAGGCTGTGCAGGTGAGGACACACTGCCTTAAGGTCAAACCAAGACTGACAGCAGCATGTGATGTCATGTCTTGCTCTAATAGAGCAAATGAAGCCTACCTCAGAGGGCTGTGTCTCAATAGAGTGAAGTGTTTTCTCCCCCTTTCCCTCTAGTTGTCTCTGAGATACCTGACCAAGGCACACAGAGAACAGGACTCATTATGTTTTGGTTTTGGAAAATGCTTTGTATTTTCATAGTTTGGGAATGAACTGGAAAACTGACAACTGGGCCTTAAAAGAAAAGGTACTCTTTACAAGTTCCATCACGATGAGAATGGGAGCAGGTAATGGATGATCGTCTGCCACCATCCCTGTTACTCCATGTACCCTTATCCTTCTCTGTGTCTTTACTGGGGTCTGCCTGCCCACTTCTGGTCAAGGGCAGTGTGGACGTCTTTGGTATGGGGGTTGGATCACTCAGGGGAAGCAGAGGGGTTGTATAGCTAACATCACAAGAGGCACAACTCCTTGATCACAGATGACAGAGTCTGCTTTCAACCACCAATGAGCTTGGCTGCTTATACTCATCCTCTACTTCCTGAAGTCAACAGAAGGGAGCTGTCCAGTGTAAGATGGTGAGTTTCCGAAGGTGTGGAGGAAAAGAAAGGAACTCCAAGCACCTGAAGACCACTGACTCCAGGAAGAAGATCGGGACCCAGACTCAGGCCCTCATCTACAGAGTTAGCACCAAACGGCATTGCCATCCTCATACAGGATTCATGCTGATCACATTTACAGGACATGTACAGCTCACACTAGCACAAGCATCAGATATTCTACTTCATTGGATAATTTGTTTCTCTAGCTCATAGGGTCAGTGGCTATGTAGGACCCCATGGGATTTAAAGAGTGGTTAGGTGACCAAACAAGCCACAACTTTGGTTTGGATTTTAACTTAGGATAGAGGTTCTCAACCTTTCATATTAATTCCTCATGTTGTGGCAACCCTCAACTATAAAATGATTTTTGTTGCCACATCATAATTGTTATTTTGCTACTGTTATGAATCATACCGTAAATACTTTTGTAGATAAGGTTTGACAAAGGGGTCACAACCCACAGGTTGAGAACCCACTGACTTAGGAGAATCAGTGTTCTGATGGGATATGAGATTTGTTCTGCTGCGGGACTTGTGGGACACCAAACTTCTGGCTTCTTCTATGAATGTAGCATGTCTTCAGTGGGGATCAGCTTTGATGATGCCACAATTTTTAAAATAGAGATGCTTAACATTTAAAAAATATATGAAAACTTGGGGCTGGAGAAATGGGCTAGTGTTTAGGAACACTGTTCTGTTCACAGCACCCACACTGGGTAGCCCACGACTGTCTATGATTTCAGTTCCAAGGGATCCAATGCCCTCTTGTTAGTCTCTTAGGGCACCCACACATATCTAGCATACATTACATTAATGCACACACACACACACACACACACACACACAGAGAGAGAGAGAGAGAGAGAGAGAGAGAGAGAGATCTTTTTTAAACTCTAAAAGCTTAGAAGCCAGAAAACTAATGCACAGTAGGAGAAACTCTTGACTTGGTGACCGTGTCTAGGGAGATGGTGAGAAAGGATAGTAACTGTTTTGATCCTCTCTTCCCCTTATATCACCTCTTCTCATCATTTCCCTTTCTTCGAATGTGTGCAAACAGAGTACGGAAAATAACAGTAGGAGCAGATAGCCCTTGCTCTACACCAGGATCCAAAGTGCTGCAGCCAGAGGCAAGGTTGAGGTCACTCTCTGCAGATGTTGTGGCAACTTCTGACTCTGTGGTTCTATTTTAATTGAAAATTGTGTGAGTATGTGCATGTGTGCACACGGAGGTCACAGCACAACATCAGCAGCTGGGTACCTTGTTCTTTTTGAGATAGAGTCTCTCACTGGCCTGGCGCTTGACAAACAAGCTAGACTGTCTAGAGCCCCGGGGGTCCCGGTTTTCTCCTTCCCTGTGCTGCAGTTATCATTACATGTCACCACCACACTCGGCTGTTTGCTGGTGTTGTTACAAGAGTGCTAGGAAGACCAAACTCAGGGCCTTACACTGGCAAAGCAAGAAACGAACCAACTGAGCCACCTCCCCAGTCTCTGGCTCTGTGGTTTTTAATACCAAGATGTAGGGTCAGAGTAAATCCTATATTCCTGGGATCCCTGGCATAATGAGAATATGTGTTTCTAGTAAGAAGGCTGTCATAAAAGTCTAGCCTTTTCACCAAGAGTATTGCTCAGACTCTGTGGTCCTACTGCATGGCCCTTGCTCTTCTGCCTCTTCACCAAGAGTATTGCTCAGACTCTGTAGTCCTACTGCATGGCCCTTGCTCTTCTGCCTCTTCACCAAGAGTATTGCTCAGACTCTGTAGTCCTACTGCATGGCCCTTGCTCTTCTGCCTCTTCACCAAGAGTGTTGCCAGGACTCTGTGGTCTTAGTGAATGGCCCTTGTTCTTGTCTCCAAACTGGCACCAGCACACCATTCACGTGCTCACATCAATAAGCTCAGGAATGACAGGAGTCCTGAGAGCAGGATAGCCATAGGGAAGATGAATTTGGAATAGAAACAGAGGCCTTTGATGGCTTATGGTCCACACAAGGACTCTCTAATTGTCTAAGAACGCAGAGTCAGTAAGGGGCGCACCTGAAGAAGAATGAGGACCATTGAAAGGATCTTCCTTCTCTTGACTACAGGTGCCATGGTGACATGGATTCGTGAAACCCAGGGCTAAACTTCCCTCACCTAGATGTTTCCCCTTTCAAAGTGGAGGCTGCTGGGATAAAAAGAGCGCATGGACTCTGAGTTGCAGTGAAGGCTCCATGACAGTTGCTCAGGCTATATCAGTAAAGAGCAATTCCTTTTAGTAGGAAATTGGGAAGACACATTTTACCTAGTTCTCTCAAGACCAGAGTCCACAAGTGAAGGGAAATGGTAGCTTCAGAAAAGGCAGGGATTAACTAAGAAAAGCCAGCAGTAGAATGGCTATCCAACACACAGCGCACCTCAAGAGATGTTGTTCCTAACTCACTTTTCCAATGGTTCCACAGGTTCACCAGTGGCCACAGATGTAACAGTTAAAAGTTTGAAAATAACATATCAGATACTCAGTAATCTTTAGGCCCTGTGCCAAGTCACATGCAAATAACAAATTAATGAATTATTATAGTCACTCTTTGAAATACGTACCTAGGTTAATGGCCAAGAAAGGGAAGCTTAAAGAGTTGAAATAATCTATCAAAAGTCACATACCCAATCAAGTATAGGAGTCAATATTTGACTGCACAGCCTGACTGTTCATTATACTGCATGCAGGACACTGTCTGTCAGGGTCCTACATCTACATTTATTGAATGACTTAGGAAAAAGAGGAAGGCCAGATTTAAAGACATTGTGGTACCTACCTCTTATACCTATGTATAAGAAGGTACACATCACATGTGATGTCACATGAGCCATTTCATTCTAGTCTCATGATAACCATCCAGGGCAATGGTTCTCAACCTGTGGGTCTCGACCCCTTTGGAGATTGCATGTCAGATATTTATATTATGATTCATAATAGTAGCAAACTTACAATTATGAAGTAGAAATGAGATAATTTTATGGTGGATGGTCACAACATGAGGAACTGTAATAAAAAGTCACAGCATTAGGAAGGCTGAGGACCACTGTTCTTGGGTATGGATTATAAGGTGAATGAATACACCCACTGTTCAGGTAAAGTGAGCAATTGCTTAAAACACATTCACATGGCTACTTAAAAATCTATGTAGTGGGGCTGGAGAGATGGCTCAGCAGTTAAGAGTACTGGTTGCTCTTGCAGAGGTCCTAAGTTCAATTCCTGGCAACCAAATCTGTAATGAGATCTGGTGCCCTCTTCTGGCCAGCAGGGATATATGCAGGTAGGATACTGTATACACAATAAAATAAATAAATAAATACTATTAAAAAATAACCTATGTAGTGTGCGCCAAGTCCATTTTGGTATCATTAGAACAGTGATGATACATACTCAGAGCCATCTATCACTAATTCCTCATGACGGGTCAAACTCAGGACTAGGCTAATTCATAAACAGTAAATAATAATTCACTGATTAGTCTTCCAGCCCATTAACTGGACTATCACTGAAGCTGCCCCAAATCTTATAAAAGTTACAGGAAAAAACAAAAAAGAGTAAGTCATTTTTATTTTTCCTACACAGTCTCAATAGTACAGACTAAACTAAGTATTTCACAAAAGGGCATTCCTGTCACCTAAAGGAGCCTGACAGAAAAGTCAGATTAAGGCTGAAACACACAACCCTCAGCTACCCCGAGCCAATGCTGCAGGTTCAACGGTGTCTTCATTCTCCAGGTTGGAGGCACTTTTAAAGGTGTCTTAGTCCTGCCCTGGCCCACCACAACACTTTCGCCTTGCTCCTTAGAGTGCTACAAACAGTAAGGCATTTGATGGAGGAAGGAAAAATTCCTTTCTTATTGGGATCCATCAGGAATACAGGACCATCTTCCCTTGAACCCTTTAAGCCTCAAGTCCTCTTACTTATTCATGTCAACATGAATTCACTATACTGCCAAAGTAATTTCTGAAAACCTGTCATCCCAAGCCAGGAAATCTCTCAATAGACTTCAGAGTGATGGTGAAATCAATAATGATTAATAAGCATTAAATCACTGGCACAGTCATTCATGGAGCATGTTGAGCATCATTTTATTTGCCTTAGATGGTAAAATCTAAAGGTATACCTGGGTGGGGTATCTGATTAATCTAGTCAAGCTTGGGTGTGACAGGTATGAACAAGAGTGGATGCTTCATTTTCAAGGCCTGGTCTTGAAAGTGGGTCTGGGAGACAGGTGGGGTCTGTCTTCAAAACGGACACACCAATCAACACAAAGTAGTGGGGTTTTCAAGGTGGAACTTAGAGAAGATGAGTCCTCCAGTCAGTTAGTAATGGAGAATGCTGAAGTTTTCTGCTATAGATGGAATTATTTGCTTGATGGAGGAAGGTGAAAAACTGAGCTCTTGGTCCGGGAGCTGGGTCAATTTTCATCCATTCTGGCCGAGGATATCTTCAAATGTTTGTGACCTGTATAGTTATCACGTAGGGTCCTGTGCTCAGAAGAACTGAGTGCTTTGTAGGAGAACCTAAAATTCGTGACCCTGGAGTTGTCAATCGTCTTATCTTTGAAGTTGTATTCTGCATGTAGGCCAGTGGGGTATGAAGTGAATGGAGAAGACAGGCAGGATGTGTTCCCACTCTGTTTTCCGGTGGCAACACCCTGTGCCAGTGAGAGTGCAGTCAGACTCAAGGTAGGTGAGCTGTAAGTCCAGGATGGAGGGAACAGGGATCCTACGGTTCTGAGAGGTCACGTTTGTTGTCGTAAAGCTGCTTTGAATGTAAGAGACAAGCCGCGGAGCTCTAAACATCACCAGCGACTATGGGACCCTAGCATAGAGCTTGTCACTCATGGCCCTTGTCCTAGTCAGGGTTACTAATGCTGTGATGAGACATCATGACCAAAAGAGAGTTGAGAAGGAAAGGAGTTGTTTGGCTGACACTTCCACATCATTCAAAGGATGCCAGGTCAGAAACTCATACCGGGCGGCAACCTGGAAGCAGGAGCTGATGCAGAGGCCATAAAGGAGTGCTGCTTAGTGGCTTGCTCATCAGGGTTTGCTCAGCCTGCTTTCTTATAGAACCCAGGGCCACTAGCCCAGGGATGACACCATCCACAATGGGCTGGATCCTCCTCCATCAATCACCAAATGAGAAATGCCCTACAGGCTGTTCTACAGCCAGATCTTCTGAAGGCATTTTCTTAATCGAGGGTCCCTCCTCTCGGATGACTATTACTTGTGTCAGACTGACAAAAGCAGACAGCACAGCCCTTCCCTGTAGTTAGTGCCCACGTGTGGGATGCTGAAAACCTTGGTATAGGAGGGGTGGAGAGAACGTGACCCACAGAGTTTTTTTTTTCTCAGACTTTCCCTGCTGAACAGCAAGCCAGAGAGCACTGGTACTGGGTACCCTTACCAAGAAGTGAGGAAAATTCACTTTGCTTGATGTACCATCATTCTGATATGAATGAAATGCCTGGGCATGCATGAACTACAAGGCATGAGGTATGTACTTTCTGGCATTGTGAGACTGAGTTAGATGTTCTTTTATCTGTATTTAAAGCCAACATCGCAGAGTATAAAGATGAATAGTAAAATTCATGCTGATGAAAATAAAATAATGTTTATTTAGCACAACACTGAATGACATGCAATCAGCTCCATAATGAGTCTAGAGAAATGAGTCTAGGGAGACCGAGGAATAAAGGAAAAAACCTTTTATCTCAGTATCTTTAATGGCATTATCTTCATGCTTTCTGAACAAAGGGTCTTACATTTTCATTTTGTATTGGGCTCCCCAAATTATATAGTTGCCCCTTCTATCCCCCATTTTTGGCAAAAAGAGGATAAACACCAGGGATATCCAAGGCACTGAAGAAAAGGTTGGAACTTCATTCTTTTCATTGAATGGCTCTTTGCTTTAGGTAACTCTCTCCAACGTCGAGCGAAGAGGCAACTGACACTCCTGAATGAATATGAGGAAACCCAGGGCAAATTCAGGTTCACCACATACACTCAGGGATGTCAGATCCACCCCTAAACCAGCTGGAGCATTTCTTCACTGGCATCTCTGGACTTATCAGAAGAGGAAGGAAGATTGTATGTTGCTCATTGACTTCTGTATGGTGAGAACCCCGGGCATGTGTTCATGCTGTCTTGACACATACAGATGCATATATACTTTGCATACATATCTGCACTTGACAAATGTCTTGGCATGTTAAAACCTGATAAAGATGGATTCTGGGTGTGACGGCTGGTGGCATGGAAAGCCTTTGGTGAGAAAGAAGTGTCAAGGAGTATACATTGGTCTATTGTCCTTCTGAAATTTGGTCCTTGGGAGATCACAGCTGAGAGTAGAGAGGGATTTATAGGTTCAGGGGGTGATGGAGGCCACACAGCTGGATTTCAAGACCAGACCAGTTTCTCTCCTCTCTTCATCTAAGAGAAACATTTGTTAGCCTAAGTAAAGAATAGAGCAATTTTCTTGCGTGAAGACTAACCCGAGTGACCTTAACTTATAGGCTGTGAAAGACATTGTTGTTCTTCCAGTGGCCAGAAAATCATCAGAGCAGTTTCTTAACCAGGACCCTAAGTGATGCTGGGGTGCATATCAGACATGCTGGCCTGGCTTTACTCCAGGGTGGAGTCTCCATCCATCTGCTCTTCAGTGCTCACATTAACTACAGCCTGTATCATCTCCATCTCTTCCCTTCTTTCTTTTAATAATTTTATTTATTTGTATTTTATGTACATTGGTGTTTTAACCACATGTATGCCTGTGTGAGGGTGTTGGATCCCTTGGAACAGGAGTTACAAACAATTGTGGCCTACCATGTGGGTGCTGGGAATTGAACTCGGGTTCGTTGGAAGATCAATCAGTGCTCCTACTGCTGAACCGTCTCTCCAGCCCCTCCCCTCCCCCCTTTTAAAGATAGGCTCCCATCCTGTAGTCCAGCCTGGCCTCAAACTCACAATATGTAGGCCAGACTGGCCTCAAGCCTGTGGCCATTCCCCTGGCTCTGCCTTCTGAGCACAGGGATTGCATCCATGTCTCACCATGCCCAGCACTCACCTATTTCTATGCACCACCCTCATCCCCCACCCCCTGCTTCCCTGCATTTTGGTTTTTCTGGTTCCAGAGGGTGAGGCAATGCTGATTCTAACTTCCAACTTCCCTCCCTACAATTCCCTTGCTCTTGTTGATATTCCTTATGGCCTTTGGTGACTCAGCCACTCCAACCCCCTCCGCCACTTAGAAGAGGAAAACCCCCCAAACCATCACTTTCCTTTGACATGTCTCCCAGCTGATCCCCTCTTCCATCACCCCAGTACAAGGCTTCATTGTCTTTTCCCTATTTCAAGTTCAGTTTAACCAGACGGCAAGCTCCTATCTCTATTTAAAGATAGCAGGCATCTCCTTCCCCAGGCACAGTTGTACTACATCTCCCAGAACAGGCTGCTGTTCAGAGAACAGGCGATCCAGGTTTCCTAGAAGATCCCTATGCAGGGGAGAGAAAACACAGCCCTTGAGCTGACAGTGCTGCCTGCTTCCCTAGATCAAAAAAAAAAAAATCCTGCTTTCAGACACATGGAATCCCCATTGACGAGGTGTGGCCAAAAGCAGGCGTTAGATTTTTCTCTGGGTACCTGTCAAAGCTCGGGATAAAAAATGAGGATCATGACCCTTGTTCTGCCTTTTCAACACTCTGGGAGGATTCGGATCCTGTTTCCCAAGGTCAAATGGCTGACGTTAAAGCCCCCTACTCAACTCCTCCACTCTTCAAAGCTCCTACCTAACAATGGCCCTCTACAACATACGATACAGACGGTGGATTTACCTCGATTAGAAAACCCTCCAAGTCCTTTCAGAACTAATCTTGGGAGAGACACTTGTTGATTACCGCCTGGCTTTGTGCAGGGGTAGGAGGCAGGAGAGACCAAGGCGGGAGGGAAACCCCGGACTCAGACCTCCACATTGCCACAAGGTACTTGACAATCCATCAACAAAACCTCCCAGGATGTTCCCCACCCAGCCACATACCCTGCAAACCCCTGAGCCCAGACTTGCCATCTCAAAGCTCCTCCCGCTCCCACCCATCCCCCACCCCTACCCCCACCCCAAAGCAAGGGAAACCAACTTTGCAGCTTCATAGATGACTCCAGTGAGCTTCCATCCTTTCCCTCCCTCTCTGCCCGCCCCCACGATTTCGCCCTTCACCCTGGGGGGGGGGCTGCCTCTCTTCCTGCAGCAAAGTTTGCCAGCCGCCTTCCCGGGCGGTTTTCCTCCACACAACCGGCCCTACGAAAATGTGCATAAAGATTTCCCTCTACAGGTGGTTGTGAGCTGCAGCAGGTTTTTTGCTCTTCCAATGGAAACATTTTTTTTCTATTTTACCAACTAATAAGTTTTTTAAAGCATTTTTGCTTACACTCACTAAAGACATAGCATCTTTTGCCAGATTCTGTGAGGAGAGAATACATTCTCTATGATGGAAACATTGCCACAGCCACCACCAGCATGCCCCAACTCTCTGTATCACCCTATACTCCCCCTCACTTTGTTCAGACTTCATGAAACCTTTTTGGAACTTGATTTTCATGTGCAAAATCATTACCAGGATAATGAAGACATGTAGTGAATGAGAATCAGTCCCAAATCTGGCAAACTGGAAGGAGCAGTTGCCCCCTAGAGAAGCTCTCTGCACCCGGCCATCCCCCACCCCGCAACACGGCATCTCTTTCCCAGGTCAGCATTACAACTGACTCCTTATAGGCATGCCTCTTGCAAGAATCATACACACATGACCCTAGCAAAGCCTGCTAAAGAAGTCTAGGCAACTTGTACAGATATTGTTCAATGAAAAAAGACAGTGATCATGGACAGTCATAAAGAAATACTCTTCCGAACATTCACCAATTGACATCATAAACTTTGCAAAAGGCAAACACAAGGCAGTGCATGGTATAACCTACCTTGGCGAGCTCCTTCACTTTTTATGCAAATGTTTTCCCCTCCAAGCTCTACACAGATTTCTAGGGAAATTTGGAAGGGCTGGTGAGGGGGTGGGAGAGAGGAGGGGATGAGGGTAATATAAATAAGGAAGCATTTGAAATGCACCACGCAAAGAGCTCCGGATTTCACGTCGTGTCTGCACTCTTCCCGGAGCAAAGCAAAACAGTTCTCTTTCAGTGCCAGACTTGTAGGGAGAGGGAGAAGAGAGCGGGAGGGGTAGAGAGGGAGGGGAGCGAGGGAGAGAAGAGAAAGAAAGAGGGTAGGGGAGATGCTGAAAGAGGAGAGGGAGAGGGAGGAGGAAGAGAGGGGGAGGAGAGAAAAGCAGACAGAGGGAAAGAGAAGAGAGGAGGCAGCCCCCTCCCATAAGCCTACCCCCTCACATCCAGGCACCTCCCGAGTAACTAACTGATCAGAACCCAGAATTCACCACCCACGTTCGAAAACCCCAACCAGGGACTAAGTCCCAATGCATACACACTGGGGTCTATTTATAGACACACCCTAATGATATGCCTTGCATTCTGAGTGTAAATGTGTGTGCGCGCTGCCCGAATTACATGATTCCTTTGAAAGATATTATTTTATTTATTTATTTATTTATTTATTTATTTATTTATTTAGTGCTGCAGTGTGCCCGCTTCTATCTATTTAGCCTTTCTTTGAGTCAGGAAAAGATGCATCGATTTTGAAGAGGCTCTGGAAAAATGATGGGGGTCTTGATGTTTACAAAACCCCGGCTTTCCCCCACCTCCTGCAAAGCTGGGATATTTGCAGAGTTGGGGCTGTTTGGAAAGGCTCCAGCCCTGGCTCCGTGTAGCACGCCCAGTTCCAGCAGCGTGTGCTATTGACCTGCATTGACGTCAGTGCGTCATTAGGTCTCCCTTAGAAACACTGACTTTCAAAAATAGTATCAAATTAATTCAGCTGGAGCCTGGTGAAGAAAGGCTACTAGCTAGAATCAGCCATAAAACTCCAGAATTTTCAGCCCTAGATCTCTTCTTCGCTAAGAGCCAAATGGAATCAGATTGTATGGAAATTGCCATCGATGGGATTTTGTTTTCTTAAGAAAGGGGACCAAATTAGATTGCAAAACCCAGAAGTGCTGCTTCTTCTCTCTCTTTTTTTTTCTCCTCTTTTTTTTTTTCCGGATCTAAAAATAACTCCCTGCCTGAGCCGACTGCAGTATCTTTTGTGTTGCAGCCTTGGGTTTTTTTTTCTTTTCTTTTCTTCAGTCTGGACCCTGTGAACAGTGGCACACAAGCATTGACTACTGATACATGCAAAGCCAGGAATTCATTTTGATAAAACAGGTGTGCCTTATGATGGTGAAGGAGATTGTGGTGGAGGGGCACCACGGGAGAGACTTATGCCATTCATAGATTCTCTGTTTCATTTCTTCCAATTCAGTTTTTTCCAAAGACACAATTCCCACCCCCACGTGTCTCACGTGTCCTCTGACCAGCACATGCAACCCCCATTCATGCAGACACAAAGTGCCGGCGCATTCATGCTTCGTGGAGGCAGTACATTCACAGACAAGGACTCTGGGATATCCTTCCCCTTGTGGTTGCTTGGCAGAAAAGGTACAGAATTCATGCCTCAAAATAGAAGGAGGCTTCATCTGAGGGGAACTTAAATACGTAACTTGATGCCAAAATTGCATCATTAAAATCTGCATTTATTAAACATGTGCTCGTTACTGGGGACAATTATATCCTTTCCATAGCTGAATAGTGTAATTTCAAAGGTCTGTTTTATTTACATCCAGACATTTTCACATGTACCTGTGACTTCTTCATGGGAACATTTATTGCCTCCACCAGACACGTAGATAACATACATCACTTGGAAAGGGGATGTGGTTTTGTTGTTTGTTTTGTTTTTAGAGGAGGGACGTGGTAATCATCTGGTGGTATTTATTTCTTACATTTCTTGCTCCTCGGCCCCTCCCCTGAATCACCCTCCTCAAATGGGCTACACTTGTATCTCTAGATGATGAGAGAATTTGGTTTCCTTGTCCCATTCAGTCCTTAGCATCTGCCAGACGGTTAAAGAGGGACTAATTAGGAATGTTGTGTACAGGGGCACTCACAGAGAGCACTTGGATGACAAAGGATGTATGAGGCCTTGGGTGGAGGAGAAGAACCCAAAATATATTTAAATCATATGACTTAAAATTAAGTGGACCTTCCTTAATTTTTAAACTCTACTTAGCCACTACTCACCTGTCCCTTGCTAACTAAGCCCCTAAGCTAAGGGAGAGTATCAGGGGCTATACAGGAGGCTATGGTTCTAGAATTTTTTAAAGGACAATTCCTAGTGACCAGAGGAGCCTTCAACTGATGACAAACAGACTGCCTGTTTCCCCTTCTCTGGGACTTCTGGGAGGACCATACAGTTGCTAATGGTTCATGTTTTAGCAGCAGCAGCAGCAACAACAACAGTACAAAAGGCAGATGCTATGAGAAAACCATATAGTCCCCCCAACATATCCCCAACCTAACCTCACAGACTTCAATAAGGATACTTTATTCGTGGATGCTTTCAGCCAGCTAGGCACCTGCAAGCCACTACCCCAGCTTACAAGGGTTCCCATACACCCTTCATCACAAATGCATTCATTCATAGAAACTACAGTCATTCATGCACCTGCACACAACCACATTCATTCATATTTTAGCCACAATTTTGCCTGCAAAGTCTGAAAGTGTACACAGCAGGAATGCCATTAGAAGGCTGCAGTGTATTCCTCGTTTTTATTTTTTATTTATTTATTTTTTTAATATTTATTTATTTATTTTTATTATGTATACAATATTCTGTCTGTATGTATGCAGGCCAGAAGAGGGCACCAGACTTCATTACAGATGGTTGTGAGCCACCATG
>LOEQ01000580.1:507129-530076 GCA_001685075.1 Bramus lutescens | reverse complement strand
TAGTGTGTTTGGATGCTCACCTTCCTAGACCTCGATGGAAGGGTGAGGACCTTGGTCTTCCCACAGGGCAGGGAACTTTGACTGCTCTTTGGACTGGAAAGGGATGGGGAAGGGGGAGGGGAAGGGGAGGGATTTGGGAGGAGGGCAGGACGTGGAAATTTTTAATAATAATAAAAATTTTTAAAAAGATTAATACCACATTCAAAGTACCCAATATCTGTGCTTGTGTTTTGCTTGAGATCTGTTCTATGGTTGCTTGGGGGAGAGCCTTTCACCATGGCTTTAGCTCTCAGAAGCTGTAGAGCAGTAGTTCTCAATCTGCTGTCAGTATCCTTTTGGGGATGGAATATCAGATGTCCTGAATATCAGATATTTACATTACGATTCATACGATTCATAACAGTAGCAAAATTACAGTTATGAAGTACCAAGAAAAATAATTTTATGATTGAGTGATGTGAGATGTCCTTCTCTATATGTGTTGCTTTTATTGGTTGATGAACAAAGCTGTTTCAGCCAAAGGCTTCACAGAGTAAAGGAGGAAAACTAACAAAGATATAGAGAGAAAGTAGGCAGAGTCAAAGAGATGCCATGTAGCTGCGGAAGGAGAATAATCCAAGAAAAACCTTTATCTGGCAAGCCATAGCCTTAAGTCTATACACAGATTAATAGAAGTGGGTTAATTCAAGATGTAAGAGCCAGCTAGAAATATGCCTAATTGGCTGAACAGTGTTGTAATTAATATGGTTTCTGTGTGATTATTTGGGTCTGAGCTGCTGGGGAACAAACAAGAAGTCTCTGCCTACAACTGAGGGTCACCACAACATGAAGAACTGTATTAAATGAACACAGCATCAGGAAGGTTGAGAACCACTCCTGTAGAGATTCATTAAGGAATCCATAAATCCTGTGTTAGTATACTAGGTAAGAACCCTTACAAACTGTTCCTCTGGTCACAATATCAATTTGTACTAACCTCATTTCACACACAACATATGAATGGAAGTGTGTGTGTGTGTGTGTGTATCAGCTGAGATATCTGGATTAGATGGTAGCTCTGCTGTCAATTGGAAAGAAATTTTTACAGTTCTTCATAGTGGCACACTATTAGGATCTCACACATCTGGCCACACATGTGTTCTGTGTTATAAGCATGAGAGCAAGCCTGTGCCTTTGAGTCAGCATAAACTGTGCCTCATCTGACTATGCTGCCATTTCATGTTTATCTATTTCAGTCTTTATCTATTCCAAGTATGTGTTGTTATAGAAAAGCAAAAAGCCCCAAGAATACACAGTCTCAGATAATATTATAAAACATTATTAGAGTATTTTTGCTTTTATGTGTCCAATTAAATTTAAAAGAATTATCCAGAGTCCTTTACTAGGTTCTGTCTCTCACTACTTTCTAATAGGGAAATTTTCTAAAATCCAGTATTTCCTTCAAATACCATAAATGGTCCCTACTTTTTGAAACTACTGTTATCTATTTGTAGTAAGAAAATTAGTGGTTTTTCCTTATATGTGAAAGGCATATAATATCATCATTTTCTCTTACTTTGACCTATTTTAGAACAGGTATGTTTTACCCAATCCTTCCCCAAAAGCAAACCACCAAGTAATTTGTTTTCCCATTCCATAAAGAATCCTACATCACAAGGAAAACTTTAGGTAATGTATAAACTTGTAATTTAGAAATGTACTCCTGTGTTTATTGTCAGTGAAAAATTACATAATTATGATGTGGGATTCCCCTCTGTATGCTGTGATTACCACTGGCTAATAAAGAAACTGGTAAGCTATGACCTTGTGGTGATGCACAGATTAATAGAGATGGGCTAAATTAAGATGTAAGAGTTAGCAAATAAGAAGCGAGAGCTAATGGGCCAAGCAGCGATTTAAAAAATATAGTTCCTGTGTGATTATTTTGGGGCTGAGCAGCCAGGAACCAACAAGCCATCTTTCCTTACAACATAATTATACATACAAGGCATCAATAGAGAGAAAACTAACATCAGTGGGTGGATTTTCTTCAGTGCTTTTGCTCACTCCTCCTAAAATACATCCCTGGATTAAGATAAACATCTGAGAAGCTTGGGACGTAGACATTTCATTAATTATATATTGTTAAACTGTGTTATCAGGGAGCCCATAACAAGGTATGTGAATTTATTTCCTAAAAGTCCTAATTACATCCATAAAGAAGCCATTCGGTTTGTTAAATATTAAATCTTTACAACAGTCCTCAAAATAAATTTGTATCTGAGTTCAGAAACAATTGTAGCAGTACCTTTCCTAAAATGTTTAATTATTGTTAATTTATATATGGAATAAATTGTTGGGTACCAGATTTCCCCTATGTACTGGCTGAAATGATTTTTAATATTAATCACCATCAAGGATATATTCATAAATGCTTTAAATAACCACATTTGTTTCATTTGATGACCTCTAACATTTGCTTCTCACAGTCACTTCTAATTTCCCTTAATGCACTTTTCATATAGATTCAGAAGCTACTGAGATCTCTTTTATTTTTGGAAATGGAATACCTAACTAAAAAGATTAATTAGTCAAGCAATATGGTACAAATGTTTGGTTCGAGTATGCCTATGTGAGTTTATTTCATATAGGTACACACATTTATGTAATATTCTCATCACTCTTCTGCAGGACATATAATAGAAACTCAGAGACAGAAGTGGGAGTTCAACCTGAAAGTCAGAAAAGCAAAACAGCCAAGCACTGTCTCTTACCTCTACCTCAGTCCGAAAATGGCAATCCTGCTTCCAGGAATCTCAGAATGAGACTGAGACTGAGAGTTCTCTCCTCCTATTTTTTAATCCTCTCTAGTTCTGGGATTAAGGGCATCTAACACTACTGCCTGGTTTGTATGGCAAGATAGTGTGGCTACTGTGATTAAAGGTGTGTGTTATTGCTACCTGGTCCATAAGATTGGTCTGTGTGACTGTTTTACTGTTCTGATCCTCAGGCAAACCACACTCTTCATTAATCATTTCTTTCTATTTGTGTTGTTTATTCTTTCCCCAAATTACAGCAGATTAGATAGAAGCCCATATGAGTCACTTTATTCTAGTTTATTTACATTGTTCAACTGTTGATATTTAAGAAACTAAATTTCCTTACAACAGCTAGGATTTCATTCTGTAATCATTGCTTCGGTTCAAGGCTATTAGAAATGATGATGGCCTCATGGGCTAATGAGGAAGACCTAAGGAACACTACTACATGGGCTTAATTAAGTTCATCTTAAAATTCACAGTATTTAAAATTCAAAAGCTGACTGCTAAGGATCAGCACATCTTATCTGTTTGGTCTTATTTTTCTTCTATGGTTTTCTTTTAAGCTGAGTTCCTTCTAGGTTTGCTGAAAAGACAGTGAAGTAGTCACTAAGAAGCATTAACTCCAAATGAATACATCTTAGTTTCCCATTCTCTAAAGTGATACTATGTCATTCACTTTCAAGAGGACTTCCTTTTAGCTCTTGCCATTTTCCATGTCACTCTCCCACCCCAAGTGAAGAATAATACATGAAAGGAGAAAATTTCTTCTTTAACCTCAGTCTTGAAAAGGGAGTTTGTTACTCTATTGAAAGTTATTTTCCTATAATTCTCCCAGTGTCCTGAACAATTAAATGTAACTGTTACCTATCCTGTTGCTCTTACATAACTACAATAGATTTCTTAATTTCTGCATCCATTTTGTTTTTTTTTAGTTTCCTTCTCTCATAATTAATATAATTATGTACGTACCCAGCCATTGATTTTTCCTTTCATTATGCTGAAAATTATTTATGGATAAATTATGCATGAAATATTTGACTCCAAAAGAGAATTTTGAGGTAAGTAGAATGGCCATATTCTCTGTGTGGTTATAGAGCAATTGAAGGAAACTAATGGAGGAGATAGAAGGGAAGAATACAGAGGCCAGGTAAGAATCTCAACTGCGTTCTTTGTATGCTGGGAGCTCTTTTTCAGTACTGAGATAAATCTGTTTCAATTCTGACAGTTCTCACAGATGAAATGTCCTTCAGGATGCCATGTGAAGGTGGATTGGAAGTCATTGGCATCATAGTCACCCATCAGCCTATACTTCCTTTTTTCAATAAATGCATTTTTAAATTGCTGAATTGTTAACTTGAATAACACAAAATTGCCCCCTGCAGTCTTACACTTAATGGTGGTCATACAAATACTCACCAGGAAGTTGGCTAAAAGAAAGCAGTAGTATCCAGCAAAACTTCACTAAAATGGAAACACTGGCATAGGTCCCTTGCCCTTACATTTGTCTAGAGATTAAATGAGACTCACATATTCAGTAACTATTTTTTACCCATATGTAACTCCATTCATTTATACATAACAACTTTGGACCAGTACGTAAGTAGGACTCAAAAATATTTCTAACATGAATTAATTAACCATTCCATTGACAAATGAGTCAGGAAGACCTTTCTTCACCAGCTCTCTTGTCATTATCTCCTATTGAGGTTTCATTTGAGAACTTCAAAGATAGGGAATTTTTAGACCAGGTTCTACCAGGTTGGTCACATTTATAACCTATGCCTTTGAACAACCAGTGCATTGCTTGTTGAGTACTTTTTAATTAATTATCAATAGTCTTTAATTACTTATTTAATCAATAATAGTCAAATGCTCACTTTAGAATATCATTATACAGTATTTTTGTGTAGTGAAAAGAAGTACTAAACAAAAAGTATAACATGAAAAATCTCTATTATTTTTATCATGGTGTTATCTATTGGCAGCACATAAAGTATAACTAGACTAATAAAATAATTTTTTCAGTGAACTTCAACTGAACTTTTTTTCTCTTTTTTATTATTTTTAAAAATTTCTATCTCCTCCCCTCCTCCCAATTCCCTCCCTCTTTCCCCTCCCCTTTCCACCTCCCCTCCCCCTCCATTTCCAGTCCAAAGAGCAGTCAGGATTCCCTGCCCTGTGGGAAGACCAAGGTCCAAAGTCAAGGGTCTTACAAGAGATGGGAGAAATGCAAATGACCACACAGCATGATAAGCTTAATTCAGAAGAAATCACTGAGCCTGCTCCAAAGATAAAAATACTCACTAAGTCTTAAAGACTGAGCTAGATTTGGTGGAACACTAATGTCTAACACATAACCATTTTTTTCTTCTCCAGGATGCAAAATTCAATATGCACTTAACTTAAAGATTCATTTGTAAAAATATTAAAAATCAATCTAAAAAAATCTATCTAAAGAAAAACACCTTAATCCTTAGTACATCTTTGTGGTCATAGTTAAGGATTTCAGAGGAAACAAAGACTACCACTTCACTGCAGAAGCGATCTTTCTAAAAGTCAAAATAGCCCACCATTGGTGCATGCTCCTGTAATCAGAGCACTGGGGCTAGAGCAACGCCAGGGCAAGGTCAGCATGGGCTTCACAACGAATTTTACAGCTGTGGAATGAAAAGCAAAACAGGTGGTGGTGGCTCACGCCTTTAATCCCTTTCTCTGGAGGCAGAGGCAGGCGGAGCTCTATGAATTCAAGGCCAGCCTGGTCTACAGAGTGAGTTCCAGGACAGTCAGGGCTACACAGAGAAATCCTTTTTTGGGGAGGAAAGAAAACAAAAAAAAAAAACCAAAAAAAAAACCCTACAACCCATAATCAGTATTTATCTCTTCAGCAAACAGGTGCAAGCACATTATTTGTGCCTTCATTTGTCCTCACCCCATAGTCTACAGCTGCCACATCTGGAAAGCAGGAGCTCAAATTTCCCAATGTATTGCTAACGGTTGCCCACCAGGTAATAAGACTGCTCACTATAGTCAACCATTACAAGAAATAGCACAAAACATTTAATGAATACTTTAAGAAATAGGAGACAAAGAAACCCATTTTTTAACCCAATTAAATCTCTTTAATCAGATTAGGCAGGTAACTATGAAAGAGCTTCCTACAGCACACCTTGTGAAACACCAAACCATCCCCAGGTACTGTGGATAAAATGTTCTCCAAAGAGAAGATGTGTAGAGCAAAGGGTTTAGCAAGATGACGTACCACATCTAACGGAGCATAGTCAATATCCTCCAGAAGGATCCAGTGGCCTTTTGTGACTGCCTGTGTCAGGGTGCCAGGTTGCCATACAAATTCTCCAGGGACATCTGTACAACGATACAAGCCCAGTAGCATCTGTGGAAAAGAGGTGAATTACAGAAACCATACATCTGAGATAACAAGGCTACTTCCTTTGACAAGTCCTATGAAATTGCAACAAGGAAAGGAGGCATGTGAGGTTCACAAAGCTTATCCCAAAAGCCAAAAGGGCAACAACCATTTCTATGTTCCCTTAGCAAAAATATTAGAATGCTGAAATTTGCAAACCCAGAAACCCAGAAATACTTGCAACTTCTTAATTACCTTACTGTCTGTCTGATCTCCAAGCTGGACTTTGAGAAGCTGAGGAGGCTTTCTTCTACCTGTCAGTGCAGCTAAATGTTCAACTAAGGCAGTTTTGCCACTTCCTATTGGTCCCTCCAGCAACACTGCATTCTGAGAAGCCACCGCAACAGCAAGGGTCTGAAGATTTTTACACACAGACTCAACCAACACAAAGGACTTAAGAGTCAACTCCTGCTCCCGTGAAGAACTCCTGTCACTTGCCTAATGAGAAAAGTGAGAAAGACTATTTAATAAGAGACCTTCTCCCAAGTGACACAAGAAAATTTCTGTAACAATGGTTCTAATGACTTAAACAATAACATGCGTGTTAACCAAATTTAGGATAATTTCTTCTTATTTTTAATATTACTTTTGTGTAGAGCAAAGGTTTAAGAAAGCTTTTTTTTTTTCTTGTAAATTTCCAGATCACCTTATGTGTATGGGTACTCTGTGTGTATGTATGTGCACCACAGGTGAGCTTGCTGCCTATGGAGTCCAGAAGAGGGCATCTGTTCCTCTGGACCTGGAGTCATATGCAGCTGTGGGCTGGGACTGCCAAAGGTGCTGGAGCAATGTTATCTCTTTTGTTTGTTTGAGGCAGGGTCTTACTCTTGCCTCAAATAAAAAGGCTGCCTCAGCTTCCTGAGTGCAAGGATTAAAGACATACACCACGACACCTGGCCCAGTAAAGGCTCTTAACATTGGAGCGGTCTCCAGCCAAAGGATAATTTCTAAACAGATTTAAAGAGTCTCATAAATCACCAGGAGCTTCTGTTTTAGTACTCTCCAACATTCATACTTTTTTTTATACTTAAGATTAACAATGCCAGGGCTTTAGGTTCAGTTTCAGGGTCTCCAACACAAACTCTGACCTCCAAGGGCTTTGGCACTCACGTAGTTGACAAAACATACTCAGGCACACACACCTACACACAAAAATTTGTAAGACCTTAAAAAAATCAACAATGCATGAACTAATAGTCTAGTTGCTACATGTGAAGTACATGTTATGCTGTATCACTTATACAGATGCAGAGAACTGGGAAAATCCGGGCACTGAGAGAATACACTGTTTCAAATGCATCTAGCTTTCTCCGGTAGAGTGAGAACTGCCTTCTGTTGTTTGCCTAGCGATCCTGGCCTAACTTATAAAGTGCTTTTCCACTAGGCTATATCCTCAGTCCTGAAGTCTGTTTCAACACCAGCCTTCGTGTCATATTTTCTTCTTTTCCATTTTTGAGACAGAGCCTTGCTGCATTATTTAAGCAGGCCTCAAGAGATCCTCTTGCCTCAGCCTGCTGAATAGCTGGCCCACAGGACTGTGTAACGATGGCAGCTTCGAAATCTGCTAAAGTTCAAGGCATAACAGAGGTGGCATTATAGTTCCAATTTCAGATTTAAGAGAGATGAAAGGAATACCTGGGAGAAAAATCTTCATTTCTCCATAATCACTTCTAAAATGGAACAGCACTTTAGTAAACTCAATGTGAACCCCACATGATTTATGGACCCTGACCTACTGAGGTTACAATACCTGCTCTCCAGGACCGGATGGTTGTTTGGGCAGCACCACACCACAGACAGCGGTCACGTTGGAAGAGAGGTCAGCTGAAACAAGGTGTCCCTGCATGTACCGGGGCTCCTCTCCCTTATACCAAAGGGAGGCTTTTGGGTTGGCCAAAACCAAGGCCTTCTCCAAGTCCTGCAGTTGGGCCTCTTCCAACAACCTAAAAGAAAAAGGTCCCATGAAATCCACACAGAAAATACACAGAAGCCCTCCAGAAAGGCCCGTGCTCACCTCAACCTGAAATGCACCAATTCATCACTACTGAAAATCTTCCTTAGGAAGGCTAACTTGTGCTCTTCATTCATGCAAGTCACCAATGCAAGACAGTTAGCTGTATGCCTGAGGAAAAAAGAAGCAGATAGATTCTGCTGACCCACAGTTAAGAAAAGTACTTGTCCACTAAGCACCCGAAACTGAAGTCTTCATTATCACAACATACACTTAGAAGAACACAAAGTACACATTTAGCAGAACAGGAAAAAGGCTGAAACTCCATGTATATCATTTTTCTGAAGCAGCACTGAATGATTACGGAAAAGGGGTAAGAACTGAAACTTGACAATGAGAAAATGATCTAGGGCTAGAGATGGATCAGCAGTTAAGAGCAGTGACTGCTCTTCTAGAGGACTGGAGTGCAATTTCCAACACCCACATGACAGCGCACAACCATCCATAACACAACTCGTGGGATCCAACAAACATACAGACAACACCCATACACATAAAATAATTTCAGAAGACCATATCTAAAAGGTTCTTCTTTGCCCTGCCCCACCCCACCCAAATCAAAAGCACAGGCTAAGCCACATACCAGCGCACCAAAGCATCATGGCTCCTGAGGAGAGGGACACACACACTCCAGTCCCAGAGCTCCCGGAAAACAGGCTGCCTCTGCTTCAGAAACATGTGGGCAGCTTCCATTAGGTCTCGGAGCTTCATCCGCCTGCGTCCATAGCGCACAGGGTTAGCATCGGAACTCTCAAGAAAGAGCCGCTGAAACACTGGACAGGTGTCCTTGAAATAGCGCAGGGCAAACCTTCAGGAAGGAAAACAGGAGGAATCGTCATTTATTGGTACAAGCAGCCAAGTGCCCATCTATCCTCAGGGACATGACTGGGGAAATGAGTATCTTCTAGAGAAGCAGCCAACTGCCCACCTACACTAATGAACAGAACTGCAGAATGTAACAGAACTCTTCATATCTCAGAACTGGGAGAATAATGCTAAAGCCATACATACACTCCTGGAGACTGAAACCATTTCGGGTTGAGGAACAGGCCCTGGCATAAGACACCAGTTCAGAAGCTGTGATTGCCAAAGGCTTTACCCACAGAAGCAGAGCACATCCTGAGTAGTAATTACTGATTGTACTCATTGAACACTCATTGGATTCTCACTACTATTTTACTATCTAGAGATACGAAAATTCATGTTGTAATTCTTCTTGATATGCCACTGAATAATGGAGAGCCACTTACAGAATCAGGAGAGAACAAAGCAGAAATGTTCAACCGAATCTGAGGGAAGTAAAACCAGGTGCTTAGGATACATCTTAAAGCAGACAGAGGAAAAGCTGAGCAGTGGTGACACACGCCTTTAATCTCAGCACTCTGATCTCCTAGAGAGCCAGTGCCAGGACAGCCAGGGATACACAGAGCATCCCTGACTTGAAAAACAAACAAAGCATAGAGATCTTTAAGAGAACACATAATGTATGCTTTTAGCTGGGCGTGGTGTCACACACCTTTAGTCCTAGCACTCAGAAGGGAGAGGCAGTGGGATCTCTAAGTTTTAGGCCAATACCAAACAGCAACAAAAGAACATAAAGTGATGCCAATGGAAAAACAGACAGCTAATTAATCCATGATCTTAACGAACCTCCAACACAGTCCTCATATTGTGCCATGAAAGCTCAATACAAGTGGTACTTCCAAGCTACCACATTTCAATTCTAAGGCTACTTCCTTCTGCTTCTCCAGTAACTGAATATGCAGTCCTTACATTCTATACTGTTTCAAATAAAGCTGGAAAGGCAGGTTACAAAACAGAAAACTTAAGTTAACTGAAAAAAGCCCTTGTGACTCTGCCCAAAAGTCAGAATTATATACAATTCTCATGGTACTAATGGATTTTAAAGAATCTCTCAGTATACCGATTTACAATATGCAGAAAGAGTTGTTTTGCATATTGAAACCAGGGGATTTATACCAGATGATACAGAATTGACTTTATTATTTATTCAGTTACAAGACAGAATTAGGAATAGGATTTATCCCATATACATAACACACATCTGATCCAATATGGATCTGCCAGGTTCTCTAGCACAAGATATGCAGAAATCGATCAAGTATTGATTGGAAATGTACTGAAGGCCTCAGAATTTCATAAAATACATCATGTTCTTAGCAAAGGTTTAAAAAAGGACTTTTCCATCACATGCCAACAAGCCAAAAAATTATAAGGAAATGTCCTACATATTCATTATACAACCAAACACCACTACCTGCAGGAAATAACCCAAAGGGTACTCAAAGGAATTAAATCTGGCAGATAGATGTATCCACAGGAGAAGCTATGAATCCTATCAAAATTGATAAAGATTCGGTTTGAACAAGAGACACCTCTTAATTAAAAAGCATGACTGTTTAATCTAAACTAACCTATAAAACTAACAAATGCTTCTCATTTGATCAAAAATAACTTGCCAAAAGAGAACCTCTGCAAAATTAGGGTTTGTGAAGGGTTTTGTTTTTGTCTTTTCAGAAGGATAAAGATATCCAGCTAAGGAATCTGAAGACCACTGGATAAATGAGACATCTGTAGAAAAAGGACAAATTATCTAGAAAAAAATTTGCCTACTGGTATATCACATTTCCAACAGGATAAAATTTCATAAATCTTCCCAAATCTTTGTTTCTGCTATTCTCTACAGACATATAATGTAAATGGTCTTTTTGTAGTCCCGGTCTAATTGAAAATAAAAATTGGCTTTAGAGTTGGTGTGTGGCTCTATCCTTCTCTAAACCCCAAGCATGCTTATTAAAGTGAAATTCAAAATCTCTTGTCTCCTGTCTGAAGAACAACCTGATATGGAACAGAAGAAAAAAAATTAAGAACTATTTTATTGCTACTAATCTTTTAATTCTTTGGTTTTATATTGACTCTTTAGCAGCTTTTCTTAAGGTATAAGATTTATAAAGTAAATATCTATACATTAATCTTTGTATTTCATATAAATAAATTTTTTGTCATGATTTTAAAGGTTTCATCTACCTTCCAGTACATGATTTTGGGTTTGAGTCTCTATCAGTTTTCTGCAGTGAACCATGAACACGCCTAACAGTGACCTTTGAAGGCTTCTTATCTCCCAAGTGCTTTGGTTACAGCAAGAGCCACCCACTAGACTTGAGAGAAGAGGTTATCACCTCACAGAGAAATACAAACTGCTACTCACGGGAGAACATCAGGATGGTTACCAATGAGTTTGCTCATTGACACACTGAGACGTTCATGCAGATCATGGTTGACTTGGCCTCCTCTTTTAATGGTGTCAGCATTTCTTTCCAGCAAATCCAAAAGGATAGGGCGCAGCTGGCGACCAAGCAAAAGGGTATAGTCCTTATCCAGGAGCAACTGTGCCAAGGAATTCAGGATACATTGGCGATCTTGAGGTGTCCATACCTAATCGAGAAGCAAGACAAATGTCTATGTAAACAATATTCTTTAGTACTGGAAGGATCAGAGATCTAGCTTAGGATCAAAACACTAATTTCTAAATTTCTTGAGTTCATAGTAAAACAAAATATGGTTCTGTTATAATAAAAGATTACATTTTGTTACTAAGAGTTCCATCTGCTTATGTTATAGACAAGAAAACCAATACTTAGGATTCCATTTTAAATGATACGTAACTTCACTCAACACTAAATGTTTAAGTGTCTCAGCATTGTCTAGGGAATGTAAAACCCCAGTGCTCCTGCCTTCTTTGCCACTCATAAATGAAAATATAATTCTATGATTACTTCAAGGCATGATGGAGAAGACCTATAAAAGACAAACATAAAAAGGTAAGCTTTCTTGTAGGCTCTTTGTTTTGCCAGCCACCAACCCAAATAACAGAGACTTGTTATTAATTAGGAAAGCTCGGCCTTTAGCTCAGGCTTGTCCCCCAACTATCCGTTATAATTAAACTAACCTGCTTCTATTAATTTATGTTTTATCATGTGGCTTTTTTACTCCCTTCATTCTATATGGCTGACTTAGTCCATGTCTCACCAGTGATTCTCTGCCTTTCTTCTTCCCAGAATCTTCTCTCTCTGCACAAGTTCCACCTATTCTCTCCTGCCTAGCTATTGGCCATTCAGTTCTTCATTAAAAATCAGAAGGTGCCCCAGGCATAGATACATCTTCACAGTGTAAACAAATATTACACCAGATTAAGACCTGGGTGTAGCTTAGGTACAGCTTAGTTATATAGAGTTGGTACCTAGCATGCAATGGGCTCTGGGTTCAATTCCCAAAACAATGAAGATAAAATTAATTCCTGAAAACAAACCAATCTAAAATTAGCAAAACAAAACCAGTATGAACAATAATACTTTGAGATGAATAAAGAGGTAAACCACATAATCCTACTGTGTGGTCTCAGAATGTCCATAAGCATAAAAAAAGAGTGAGAGTGAGTGTGAGTGTGAGTGTGTATGTGTGTACATACACTGCTTATATGTAGACCAGTTAGCAGAACTTACTGTTCGGCAATGTGTAACATCAGATTTAAATTTACAAAGAAGGTATAAACCCTCTCATCCAAAGTTAGGACTTCATCATCCTCAAGCTGCTTTTGGTCATGGTGTTTAATCACACCAATAGAAACTTAAAATAATACAGCGAACACACAAAGTTTCCAAAATTATCACTCAAAGGGAAAGAAATTTAACAGATTCAGCCATGACACTGAGAGGTAAATGCACTTTTTAACTGTAGGAATGTCCCTACAAGCAAGTGTTCCTAAGAGACCACTTTAAAGAGGGCTACTAGTTTGACATCAGCCTGGGCTACACAGTTGAGATCCTGTCTCCAAAAAGGGATTCCACACCAGGACTTTTTGTTTCTTTAGGTTTTGCTTGGTTTGACATATAGTCTTGTGATGTATCCCAAGCTGGCCATAGCAACCCTAAATTCTCCACCACCCTACCAAGACCTGTACCATCCAGTAATGTTAATTGTAGATGTGCACAGTAAGCCCAGCTTCTGCTGTTAGGAAGTGTGATTCTAAGCTCCATTTCATAACATGTTTAGAATGTTACTGGTTTTATTATCTAATCCTTTTCTAGTTATGTATGACAATGAGGCTAATCAAAAGATGACAGATAAGTAATTGTCTCATCCTACAGCACTAAAAGGCTGTATTTAGAGGCCTAAAGTATGTTAAGTGGTAGTGAATACTTGGCCTATTATGTATAAGGGTAGGCTCAACACCTACTACCAGAAACAAAACAAACCATGTATTTCTTTTCATTCTAGATACACAGTATAAAAAAGGATATAAAAGTCGCAATGGGTGACTAACAAGTTCCTAGTGTATTATAAAATAGGATTTACACTGGATGATTTTACCCATTTTTGCTAACAAATGCTCTGGAAAGAAGGCTCAGTAGTTAAGAGCATCTGCTGCTCTTCCAGAGGACCTGAGTTCAATTCCCAGCATCCATATGGCAGCTTACAACTGCCTGTAACCCCAGTTCCAGGGGATCCAACACCCTCACATACACATACAGACAAACAAAACACCGATGCCCTTAAGTGCTCTGAGAATGTTTAGGGTAAACTAGGACAGCTGGCAGGCTAGATAAATAAGTTTATTTTGATTATTTTCAGATATATCCTACTGTAAGCTCCTTGGTCATCTTGGGGGGGGGGCTTAAAGAGGAAAAAAACCTAATTTATATTTAAAGTGAACATAAACATGCAAACCTTGTATGTGTCTGGTACCCACCAAAGCCAATGGAGGGTCAGATTCTCTGGAACAGGAGTTACAATTCTTGGCTGTCATGTGCGTCTTTGCAAAAACAAATGCTCTTGATCACTGAACCATCTCCCTAGCCCGAGAAAGACTTTCATGAAGAAAAAATTGAACTAGTCTTCTAGTACTACCGAACACTATTATAAACTTATGGCTTAAAGTAACAAACGGTACTGTCTCATTTACTTCTGGAGTCTGAGGTCAAGACGTTGGCAGGGGCACATTCCTCTGAAAGGTTTACAAGAGCATCACCCTTCCTTGATGCTTCAAGGCTTCTGGCAGTGGCTATCTAGCCTTCCCTGGCTTTCAGCTACATCACTCCAATGGCAGCCTAGGTCAGAATCACCAAGGTCACCTCTCTGTCCTTTGATCTCATTCTTTACTTTTGTGATGCATGGTCACCTCAAGACTCAGCTAGAACAACCATTCAGACACATTTGTGAGGGATTCTCTACAAGGTTGGCCTCTCAGAGCGTCAGTGAGGGACTGTCTCGGTTATGTTAACTGAGGTGTGAAGAGTCACTTAAGTGGGGTAGGATAGCTCCTTGGGCAGATGTAGACTATGTAAATGAGGAGAACCAAGCAGCAGCACTCACCCTCTCAAATCCCAACTGTGGACACTGACCAACAGCTTCGTGATCCTGCTGCTTTGAGTTAACAGTCACAACACACTGGACTTTTCAGTGAGCCAGAGTAAGTTCTTTCTCTGCCGCATTATTTTTTGCCATGGTGTTTTATCACAGCAACAGAGAAGAAACTGAGATAATTTTATTACAGCAGCAAGGCCCCATTTCCAAATGACATCACACTGGAAAGTATTAGAGGCCAGGATTTTCCTATTATTTTTGGTGGCTACAAGTTATTGTTTTGCAGTGCTGTGAATCAAAGCCCCCTCTACAGTACAAACCACACTCTCAGCTTTGGTAGCTACACTGAACCATTAAACTGGTGCTGTCCCACGTTTTCTCAATTCCCTACCATGAATAACACTACTAATGAGATTTTCAATAATGAAGGCAAGCATAAAGGCACATGCATGCAATCCCCAAAGGTGAGGAGCTGAGGCGTGAGGACTGCAGGTTCAAGCCTCCCTGGGCTACACAGTAAGGTGGGAGGGGGGCAGGAAAACTAGAAAGGAATGGAGTAACAGCACATATAGTTACTGCTGCTCACTGGGCTAAGGGGGAGGATGGATTGAGCCCGAAAGTTCTTGGACAGAATGAACAACATAGTAAATCTTAAAACAAAATTTAGGTCTGGGGACGTATCTGGCATTCATGAAGCACTAAGGGGTTCACTCACCAACATATATAAACAAGGGAAGATGGTTCATGTCTGTAACCCCAGCATTTGGAAGGCAAGTCGGGAAGATCAAAAGTTCAAGATCATTTTTGGCTACACAACATTCAATCAATAATTATATTCCTAAAATAGTTATTATTAAAAACTATGAATGTGTAAATGCAAGAACTGAAAAGAGGGGGCAGCTGGGGGTAGCAGATATACAGGATAATTATATAACAAGCCTTCTCTTTTTGTGCCCCAGCCTGCAAGCCAGAACACAAGCAATCCTGGTTTCTGGCTGCTGGAACAACAGAGAAGCACTAAATGATCAAGGTTTCCCCCTCCAAACCCAAGGCTACCAGAACACCCAGGTAACTACATTCTTGAGAAACTGTTTCTTTGTAAAGTGAGAGCCACTGGGGCAACCTCATGGCAACCTCTTCCTACTTTCTCACTTTTCTTTCACAGAGCTTAAGTGGGCTTTATTTAAGTGATTAAGAGGCATACTAGTCTGAGGGAAGCTCAAGACACAGATTAAACTACCAAGTACTTACTGGGCCAGTGAGATGGCTCAGCAGGTAAAGGTGATTGCCACCAAGGTGGCCAACTTGAGTTTAATCGCCAGAACCCACACAGTGAAAGGAGAGAACACCCTACACACTGTCCACACACACTAAATGTAAGATTAAATAATCAAATAGAAAATAAAGACATTTTTAAGGTGGTTCAGATGCTCTCTTATTAAAACTTAGTAACCAGTTGGGCACAGCGGCACACTGCAATCCCAGCACTGGAGGCAGAGGCAGGTAAACCTCTGAGTTCAAGACTAGCTGGGTCTACAAACTGAGTTCCCAGTACAGCCAAGGCCACAAAGAGAAAGCATGTCTTGAAAAACAAAAAACAAGCAAACAAACGAAAAATTCTAGCAATTAATTCAGTTCCTTTGCAATGAGCAGCATTAGGTCTCAAACCTAGGACAAGCCTCACTTGGTACCTGTGGATCCTCCCAGCACTTCTCATCCTGCCCCTACCTGAAACCTCTCCCTCCCAGAAGCTGGGATTGTAGGAGGAACTGTGGATTAACCAATCTAGAAACAGGGGACTGCAGGAGGAATTGTGGATTAACCAGCCTAGAAATGGGACTGTAGGAGGAACTGTGGATTAACCAATCTAGAAACAGGGGACTGTAGGAGGAATTGTGGATTAACCAGCCTAGAAACAGGGGACTGTAGGAGGAACTGTGGATTAACCAATCTAGAAACACAGGACTGTAGGAGGAACTGTGGATTAACCAGCCTAGAAACAGGGGACTGTAGGAGGAATTGTGGATTAACCATCCTAGAAATGGGACTATAGGAGGAACTGTGGATTAACCAGCCTATAAACAGGAGACTGTAGGAGGAACTGTGGATTAACCAGCCTAGATACTTTAGGAATGCCTTAACTTTAATATGGAAGTCAGAAAATATATTGCTTTGGGAAAGAGGTTACGCTTTTGTTTTCACAGAAAATGAAAGGCTGTAGATTCATTCAAGTTTGATATAGATCAGGTTTTATCAGGGGGACTCCCTCTCCCCGAAAATCCTGGCTAAAGACATTAAAAATAAACCCCCCAAAACTACAAGATAGGTGACATACATTTTACCTGCTAAAAAAGTAGAAAAAAAATCTAAGGCTGGTTTGTGTATAACGCATAGTCCATACAAGTGTTAATGCAGATATGTATGTTATCTTCGAAAGCTTATGTTTTCAGAGCAAGGAGACCAGACACAATGGAAATGGGTGGCTGAGGTGATCCAGCCTCTCAGATGTCTCTGTTGCAGTTTCCTCAGAGTTCTGCATCCAGAACAGCTTCAAGACTGTTAGTTGAGATGGTCCAGCCCCAAAGACTATTCTAGCCAGGACTTGACCATTATCCTAATGCCAGAGGACAGAGAGGAAACAGGAGGTGCAAGATAGAAAAAGAGATTAAAAAGCAGCAAGACCAAATGTAGATTTACATAAATGGGTTAATTTAAGTTATAAAAGCTAGAGGGACAAGCCTAAGTTACAGACCAAGCTTTCATAATAAGTAAGTCTCCATGTCTTTTGTGAGTTGGTGCCCCCACAGCAAATCTGTCTACAAGCTACAGTCCTCCAAAGGTACTTTCCACTGAGTCTACCGAAACACAGGGAAGTGAACAAGAGGACACAACTCTCCCTAGGCTCCCAGTGAAGGCGACTACAAAAAGCCCTCTTCAACTGAATAATGAAGTCAGCTGAAAGAGGGCGGCTATTCAGAAAGCCTGGAAAGCTTTCAAGGGCGGCCCGTGACTCAGTTACTTCTTTCCTTGGCATCCACATGTCCACATGCTCACAAGCAGCGCAGCCCGTTGGTCAGAAAGAAAACTGCCTTCAGGTGTGCCTCTAGGGATGTATGTTCATTAGGTAGGTCTCAGCACTTGTGACCTCTAAAGCTCCAGATAAGGCCTGATGCGCCCAGTAACCAGCTCTGGTCTATAAATACACTAAACTGGAAAAAACAGGTTTTCAATTTTTTTCTACATTAAAAGAAGCTAGAGTGTGTATTTCTTAGTACATTTCTCTTCTCTTCCATCAACACCAAGTTTTAGCTTTTGCCATACTAACTGGAGCAAAAGAGAAAGACAAGCATTCTAAGATAAATACAAGACGGGATAATACAGTGACAGACAGCAGCAGGGGACTGGAACCTGTCAACTTGTGATAATACAGCAAACTGCCCAGCATGTGCCATGCTCTGTATTTTACTGCAGCAGCAAAACGGACAGACAATAAGAAGCAAATATAGAACCAAGTTTGGCGGAACAAATTTGTAGCCACAGGTATTCTGGAGTCTGAGGTCCAGGGGTGGGATGGGGGTGGTATTTAAAGTCTAGTCTGGAAAACACAGCAGGAGGTCTAAATATTACTATTATTGAACATAAGGATAGTAATAAATTATGGCAAACACAGGTTCAATGGCAGAGAGGTTGTCTAGCATAGTGAAGCCATGAGTTGAGGCCAATCCGACATAAAATATTAAATAATAATTAGTGCAGTTGTTTGTTGAGCACTCAGTGCCAGGCACTTTTGGTAAATCCTCAGCTGTATTTTCTAGTCATCAAAGCTGCCTTATGTATAGCAGTTACCATAGCAAACTTTATCCATGGCGTTTATAATCCTCCCGACATTTTTTCATCTAGCAGCCCATAAATTGGAGACTATCACCCCCATTTTACAGATCAGAAATGATGAAAAATAGTCTGAGGCCAGCTTAGGCTACAAAGTTGAGACCCACTTTCCAAAACTAAATAAAAGCTAAGGTTGACAAAGTTAGCAGAAGTTCAGAAACCTCCCATCACAGAGCAAAGGCCTGATATGCTATTGATAGTGCTAAAAGTTGTGTTGCTTTGCTGTGGCAGTACTGGGGATCAACCCTAATACATACAAGGCAGGGACTCACTTACCTACATCACTAGCCCAGAGTTTCGGCTTTATAATTACTGTCTACTACTCTTTATTTTAAAGCCACCATATATATATTTAATCAAGAAACAGAGATTGAACTTATGCAACTTGCAGAGTAGCACAAATGCAATTAAATAAAAGAAAATAGAGGGCTAGAGAGCTAGCTCAGTTAAGAGCACTTGTTCTTGCAGAGGCCCCAGGTTCCACTCCTAGCATCTACAGGGCAGCATTCAACCGCCTATAAATCCATTTTCAGGTGATCCAATCCCTCTGACACCTGCAAGCACAAGATGCACATGCATACATGTACTAATGAACATAAAATAAGATACATTACACACACAGAGGGGGGAGAGGGGGAGAGAGAGAGAAAATATAAATGTGGAGAGTTGTTTCAGCAGTTAAGTGCATACACTGCCCTTCTGGAGGACCAGGGTTTGGTTCCCAGTTTCCACATCAGGCAGCTCACAATCACCTACCTGTAATTAGAGCAGGGGTTCTCAACCTTTCTAAAGTTTCGAACTTTCAACCCTTCAGGATGCAGTGATCCCCAACCATAAAATTACTTTTGTTGCTACTTTCGTAACTGTTATTTTGCTGTTATGGATCATAGTGTAATATCTGTGCTTTCTGATGGTCTTAGGTGACCCCTAACAGTCATCTGACCTCCCAAAGAGACCCAACCCATATATTGAGAACCACTGCTCTAAGCAATCAGATGCCCTCTTCTTACCTCCATGTGTACCTGCAATTATCAGGCAGTAAGATACAAACATGTACGGACACGGAGACAGACATACACGGATGGACACACACACCCCACACACTTTTAAAAATTTAGAAAATAGCTAGGCAAAGCCAGGCAGTGGTGACCCACATCTTTAATTCCAGCACATAGGGATTAAAGGAGGTAGAAGCAGATGGACTGTTTTTGAGTTCAAGGACAACCTGGTCTATAAAGAAGGTTCCAGGACAGCCCGAGAAGTTACAGAGAAACCCTTGCCCACCCCCCCAAAAAAACAAAAAACAACAAATAAATAGATAAGTAACTGAATGAATAAATAAATCTTCAGCTATGCTATGTCCCAGTACCTATGCTTAGTGTTAAATGTAAATACAGTGATCAAAGTAAGGAGGAATCACAGTGGGAATGAAAATAAAAATAGACACAGACCTTAACAAGAAGCCCACCACAGTGACACACCTGTAATCAGGGCTGGAGAAGAAGCCCACCATAGTGACATGCACCTGTAATCAAGGCTGGAGAAGCCCACCATAGTGACACACACCTGTAATCAGAACTTGAGAAGAAGCCACCATAGTGACACGCACCTGTAATCGGGGCTGGAGAAGCCCATCATAGTGACACACACCTGTGATCAGAACTTGAGAAGAAGCCCACCATAGTGACAAACACCTGTCTGTAATCAAGGCTGGAGAACTTCGGGTGGTATCACTGTGTGTGGACATTAGTCTTGAACTCTTCTTCGCACCATAGTGACACGCACCTGTAATCGGGGCTGGAGAAGCCCATCATAGTGACACACACCTGTGATCAGAACTTGAGAAGAAGCCCACCATAGTGACAAACACCTGTCTGTAATCAAGGCTGGAGAAGAAGCCCACCATAGTGACACACACCTGTAATCAGAACTTGAGAAGAAGCCCACCATAGTGACACACACCTGTAATCAGGGCTGGAGAAGAAGCCCACCATAGTGACATGCACCTGTAATCAGAGCTTGGAAAATAGAGGCAGAAGAATGAATCAGGAATTGGCAAGTTGGAGGCCAGCCTGGACTTGAAGGTTTTCGAAACTTGTCTCAAAAGTAAATAATTTTTTAAAAAAGTAATACCAAAGCCAGGCAGGGTGGCACATACCTTTAGTGCCAGGACTAAGTAGGCAGTGACAGTTGGATCTGTGAGTTCCAGAGTAGGCTAGTCTATACAGTAAATTTCTAGGTTAGCATGAGATGCTGTCTCAAAAACCAAACAAAACAGGTTCTAAGCACATGCAAAGAATGAGGGCGGGAGGTTAACTCAGTGGTACAGTGTGAGGCCTAGAATGACCCCACCAATCCTCTAACAGTTGGCACCAAGCTCTTGGAATTAGGATAGTCATCAGTTAAGATGGATTTAAAAAATAAAAGATCCTAAAAAAAAAACGTTCTTCAATTCTCAAATTCCATTGTGAATCAGTATTTCCACATCTTTATTACTCTTTAAAAGAAGTGTTTTTGTTTCCAAACTAGGGGCACATATGGGGACACGGTAGCCTCAGCACTGAGAGTACCAAACATATAGGGAGATTCGGCCTCAAGTTTAAAATAACAAGAGCTGAAATCTAAATGTAACAAACCCTCAATAAAAATATTTAAGCTATTCTCCAAAACAGAAAGGAATAAACATGAAAGATTCCCGAGACTGCCTAGAATTCAAAAGACAAGTCAGGGAGATGACATAAACAAGTTTCTCCCAAACTCCCTAAGTCCAGGAAACTTTCCAGTTTTTTGGTATTACTATATTATTTAAATATACATATTTACCTTGAGTGGTGAATTTATGTTAGTCTCCCTAAAATCTTAGACCCCCCCCCAAAATGAATACAAATCATTCTCAACCCAACTCCCAAAACCTAAACATGAAGCCCCTTAGGTGCTAAGAGTTAACTCTAAGGTCTGCAGTATGCTGAGCAATGCTTTCCTAGGGAAAGATCTCTAGACCCAGAACCTACACTCCAAATACAAGACCCTGGCACAAGGTCAGCTCATCTAAACCAATTATCCCCCTTTTTTAATTAACCCACCAAAAATCTTTTTTCTCTAGACTGCCAACTCATGCTGAGTCGACCTGCAGCAATTTTGGTATGGAAGCCACAGGTCAGGAATTCAGGCGACAGATGTCACTAAGTTTAGCTTTTCACATTTATTATCAGAAATGCCTTTTGATCCAGGCTGGTAGGGCGTGTCTGGAATCCCAGCCCTCTGTGGATCCCTCTGAGCTGGAGGCCAATCAATTTACACATGGAGTTCCAGGACACCCAGAGATACATAACAGAGACCTCATCTCAGAAGAAAAAAAACAAGTAAAATGCCTTTCAACTGAGGGTATAGCTTGGCAGCAGAGCATAGATTCAAGCCCCCCCAAAAAAACTCTCGGAATTTTCTCAGGTGAATTCTATTCACCTGAGTATGCTCCGAAATACTCAGTTTCTTTAATCTAAGCCAGTGGTTCTCAATCTTCCTAATACTGAGACCCTTTAATACAATTACTCATGTTGTGGTGAACCTCCAACCATAAAATTATTTTCAATGCTATTTCATGATTGTAATTTTGCTATTGTTATGAATCGTAATGTAAAGATCTGTTACACGATGGTCTTAGACGACTACTGGGAAAGGCTCCCGACCACAAGAACCACTGGACCCGCTATATAAAACAGAGTGTTTACGTACCTAATGCATTTGCAACCGAATGAGTTTCACAAAATTAAAATCACACTTTTCTAGTCTCAAGCTTACAGACAGAGCAGGTAGGGAAAAAATAAAAGGAAATTAAAAGGCAAAGTGAAAAGTTGCTAATAAGGATGCTCAACTCTAACAGTAGTCAAGAAGAAGGCAAGGCTCTTGAAAACCCAAGACCTATTTGTAAAAAAAAAAATTATTTTCACCATCCAATTCCCAAAGTTAGGTGTCTGTTTTGAACTTCAGCTGTTTGTATGCTTACGAACAGACTCTGAAATCGATGCAAACTCCCTTGATGCTGAGACCAGATTTATCTGTCTCAGTGCTGCACTAAGACTTGCGCCCTGGGGAAATGCTACCGATGCCCGTCAATGTGCCAAACAGAAGGGACAAAGTCAGAAAGAAAAACATGCTGCAAGCAAACGAGGGGTGAGGAAAGGAAGGGGCGGCGTAGGCAATGCACGTGTCTGGGACACACAGACGCAGCCTCGCAGAAAAACTCTCTTCCTTTCGGAAAGCGCACGCTCCCCACCACGGTCTGAGCGTCGGCCGGGCAGGGAACGGGAGCTAACCCCGAATAACAAAGGCCCTTTCTCGGGACACCCGAGCTCCCCGGCCCGGGTCCGCCTCCCTTCACCCGTGCTCACCGCCTTGGTCAGGAACCTGGTCAGCTCGCCGCGGCTCTTCTCATTCTTGTC
>LOEQ01000580.1:487978-500298 GCA_001685075.1 Bramus lutescens | reverse complement strand
AGCCTCTATCAGGGGGAGTCCTAAGACAGGGGCTCTCATGCTTTTAAAATAAAAAGGGGGGAATCCTTGGGTCCCTTGGGAACAACAGGCCTTCACACCTCCACTTGATCTGTTTTGCACTCTTGTGGTTGGTTGTTCCAAAAACAAGAGCAAAACAATCTGTTGTTTTCAACAATGTTTCTAAAGGTGTTTACCCCTACAGTGATGAGCTTCTTGCTTTTGCTAGCTCCCCTGCTGAGGGCTATATATACTGTGTGAGAAAGTGGAATAAAGGCTTGTCTGCAGAACCTGAAGTTGTGCTGTGTGTTAAACCTGAGGTCCCTTGCTCAGAGAACTACAGTTGCCGTGCTGGCACAGCACACAGGGATCAAAGTACTCTTAGCCAGAGTCATGTCTGGAGGCACTTTTTTTTTTTCCTTTTTGAGAAAGGTTCTCAACTAGCTGTTCTGAAACTTGATTTTTACACCAGACTGAGCTCAAATTTAGAGATCCACCTACCTCTGCCTCCCAAATGCTATTAAAAGTGTATGCATATGGACCTGCCTGACTTTAGGTGAACATATACGCAGAAGCCCATAGGGGCCAGAAAAGGGCCTGGGTCCCCTGGAATTGAAATGGCAGGTAATCTTGACCAGTCATGTTGTTTTCCTTTATTTTTTTCATTGATAAGAGTTTCTGCCTAACCTTGACCTCACAGAGATTCGCCTGCCTCTGCCTCCTGAGTTCTGGGACTAAAGGTGTGCACCCGGCTCATGAGCAGTCAAGTAAGTGCTGGAACCCACAACTGGGTCCTCTACAAGAGCAATGTCCTGACTAGCTGTATGTCAACTTAAAACCTGCCAGAGTATCTGAGCAGAAGGAAGGAATCTCACTGAGACTTTAACTCTATTATGATTGGCTGACAGAAAGCCTGTAAGGCATTTTTTTAAGTTAGTGATTCATACTGGAGAGCCCAGCCTATTGTGGTCCAAGCCCAGAGTAAAACATGAGGAACAAGCCAATAAATAAAAAAGCTTTCCTGGTCTCTATATCAGTTTCTGCCTCCACTTTGAGTTCCTGCCCTAACTGCTTTAGATGATGAACTGTTCATGGAAGTTAGTCCCCAATTTGCTCTGGTAATGGTGTTTGATCATTGTGTATTAACCCTAAGTAAGACGAGTAAGTGCATGCTTTTAATCCTCAGTCCCCAGTTTTTAAATGTTTCAAATGTAGCATTATCCTATTTATCATTCTTACCTCAAAGTCTCTCCTTTCACTATTTAACTTCATTGAAATTCTAAAGGACTTCTTTAGTCTGGTTTGTTATTTTCTTTTGAACCAGTACTATCTCTTTGCAATCATTTTACTTTATGAATTCATTTACCTGGCTGGTGGGAGGGGATGACATGCTCTGGAGAATGATCTGCAACCAGGTCTCTAGTTATGTTGGATATTCAGAGAAGAAAGGGGCCAAGTTTTCACACTACAAAAACAGTTCATTATTCAAGTTTCTCATCTATCAAACAATCTTTTAAGCTAGGACTTCCCTTGTGGACATTTTAGCAGAAAGATCGATGTGAAAGGCACCACTCTGGAGTCTAGGGACTAGATTATAATCCACTACTTTCATGAGACTAGAAGGGGGCATCTAGGATGAATCAAACTTTATACCAGTTTTCTCTAAACTGATACTTTTTGTGTTGACTGAATTGTATTTGTGAGCACATCTACAGGAGAGGCAAGGTTCACTATATTAATACATGATGCAAGAAAGCAGGTGATGGCGACAGAATCTAATGAACCCATGCATAGAAAATGAGCCAGTTACACTCTCATCCCAAAACACTTCAAATAGTTCCCCATCTCCCTTGGAGTATTACCTACTTCAGAATTACCTAAACACAATAAAAGAAGCATTCTAATAAAAATAAAACAGGACTTTACTTGTTTTTATTATACATGACTGTTACTGAAAGCAAAGTTTATACAAAATGTTTCATACAGATAACAAAAAAAAAACCCTTGGCTAGCAAAGCCATTTATGTGGATACATATACAAAGACACATACATTCATAATATTTTACAGCATAATAACTATACATATATACATTTATGCTATTTAAATTATTTTACAATTTTCCAAAATGAGACAATTATAAAAACAAAATTGAATAGAAAGTCATTACGTTTAAAATGCTACAAAATTTTTTTAAAGAAGTTATTCATCCAATATCAAAACTAAGGTTTCAGTATGTCATCCCTGTTGCTTTTATTCTTTCATTTTAATAACTTTTAATGATGAAAAATAAATATTTTGACCAGTAACAGGTAAGTGAATCAGACTGTTGATCTGAATAAGTCAAGCACGATGACCAGGTAAGTAAAAAAAAATGTAGATGATCATGTAGTCATCAAAGTTGAGACAACCTCCACCTAGTTCCTCATTTAAAACACGAGTACTCATAGCTTCTGTGTAGAAGAAATATTAATGAAACGCCGTGAAATCCAGCAACTCATCTGTAATGGAAGAAAATACTGACTTATAATTTTTTTTTTAATTTTCAAAACTGGGTTTCTCTGTGTAGCCCTGGCTGTTCTGAAACTCACTCTGTACACCACATGTGCCTTGAACACACAGAGATCTACCTGCCTCTTCCTCCGAGTGCTGGGATTAAAGATGTGTACCACTATGCCTGAGGGGTTTCTGGTATGCCCATTTTCTTAAATAATTTTTATTTTAACTATATTTTATGTGCATTTGTGTGAAGGTGTCAGATCCCTGAGAACTGGAGTTACAGACAGCTGTGAGCTGCCATGTGGGTGCTGGGAATTGTACCTGGGTCCTCTGGAAGAGCAGTTAGTGCTCTCAACTGCTGAGCCATCTCCCTAGTCCCGTGATATGCCAATTTTCATAGTGTTACTTAGATAATGTTGGTGTTAAAAAAAAAAACCAAGTTTATACAGAAACAATTTGCTAATTACTAATATACTGACTTTTATTCCCAAGAATTTAATGAGCTTTAAGAGTTGGAGTGTAGGGGAGGGTATCAGTTAAGATAGCTAAATGAAATGAAATGACCCACAACCCACAGTATGTGCTATTATGCTGATGGGGGAGCAACTAAAAAATTTTTTTCCCATTTTGAGACCGGTTCTGACCTAGGCTGGCCTGGAGCTCACCACATGAACCAGGCTGGGCACAAACTTGCAGCAATCCTACTGTCTTGAGTGCTGGGATATCAGACATGACTGCCTGTTCCCTCAAGTCACTCATCCCACAAATTTATACTCTGCACAGAGAACAGGAACCATACTTTCTGTTGTGATCTGGCTGACCTCACCCCCCCGTGACCGACAGCTAAACTTCCTTGTATTCTATAATCAACAAGGATGTTTGTGTTCTTTCTGTCTGGTGGTTTTTCAGCAGAAGCATTCCCAGTACATGATGCCCTGATCTTGACCTCTGGCTGTTCAGCATGCCCCAGGCCAGCTGCCTAAAGGTATAAAATAAAAGGCTCTAGCTTGAGGCAAAATAAAGGTCTTCCTTTTCCACAAGCAACTGTCTCTGTCTTTGAATCCCCCGCCAGTTTCTGTATCCTAAACAGGGGTTTTAAACTATTTTGGAGATAAGTCTCATGTAGCACAGTTTGGCCTCAAACTTGTTATATAGATAAATCTATCCTTGAACTCCTAAACTTCCTGTCTCTTATGTTCCTGAGTGTTGGAACTGCAAGCATGTGGAACCAGATGAGGTCCTGTTCTTCCTTTTTTTAATTTAAATTTTTTAGGTAGGCTCTTATCAAGCAATTCTGGCTGGCCTGGAACTCAAAAGATCCTGAGTACTGTCATTAAAAATGTGTTACATGCCAAGGTTAATTTCTTAAAGACAGCAATGTCATTGCATGTTTTATACTACTGCTTATAAGTTCTCCAAATTGTCTATTATTGTTGTCTTATATTCTAAAGTATACAAATAGAAATTTAATTTCATAATAAACTATTAAGTATCTTTTGAAAATCTCACTAGCAAATCAATTGTTTTCAAAGAAAATGGATATTTGAATATCAGACATAGTAGGTACTAAAAATTGATTCAAACTCAAAAATAATAGGCTAGAAATAGACCGATAACTGAAAACTATTTAAGCCCTTCACATAAGATCTATACACAAATATGGCTTCTTTCTTAAGATGTTTACATTTATTTATTTTTGTGCAGGAGGAGAAGGTGGGGCATGTGTGCAATAGCACACATGTTAGACTCAGAGGACAACTTGTAGGAGCTGGTTTTCTCTTTCTACCAAGTGGGGTCTGGGGATCAAACTCTGGTCATCTATCTTGGCAGTAAGTACCTTTACCTACCTACTCAACCACTTTAATGATATCCATTTAGATTTAACTCAAGCTTAATCCAATTTTTATCTATTTTTTTTTTTTTGGAGATGTTTTTGAGACAGCGCTACACCTTAGCTCAAGCTGGCATTGAATGTACTATGTAGCTCAGGGTGACCTCAAACTTGAACCTACTGCCTAGGCTTCCCAAGTGCTAGAATCTCAAGGATGTACCTACCACCTTATTTAGCATTAAAATTTGATGTTTGCAATCAATTAATTTTGGTAACAAGCAAACTAAAAAAATACAATGATACATTAAATATTATAATATTTTTTCCTTCCATAAAAATCCAAAATACAGGAAATAGAGAGCTGGCTCATTAGTTAAGAGCACCTACTGCTCTTGCAGAAGACTCAAGCTCATTTCCTAGCACTAACATTGGGTGGCTTACAACCACCTCCAACTCCAAGTCCAGGGGATTATGACACTTCTGGTCTCCAAGGACACTGGCACTCATGTACAAACACAGACACATAAGCACATACATAATTAAAGACAAAATGAATCTAAAAAGAAAAAAGCACAAAATATGTGAGGCTTGAGGGCTGAAGAGATGGCTCAGCTGTTAACAGTATTTGCTAAATCAGGTGTGGTGGTGACCCACCTTTAATCCCAGCTCTCCAGAGGCATAGTCAGGAGAATCACATGAGAATCAGGCCAGCTTGGTCTACATAATGAATTATAGGACAACAGGGTTACAAAGAGAGACCCTGTCTTAAAAAGAACACAATTTGGCTGCTCTTTTAGAAGATGCAGAATGGATTCCTAGAACTCACATGGCAGCTCACAACTCCAGTTCCAGAAGATATAACACTTAACACCCTCTTCTGGCCTCCTCAGGCACCAGGCACACACGTAATACACATATATACATGCAGGCAAAATATCCAAATACATTTGAAAAGAGAAAAAAAGTGAAGCCAGGTATGGTGGCACACATCTTTAATCCCCAATTCAGGAAGCAGAGGCAGGCAGATCTCTGCTTTCAAGTCCAGGCTGATTTGCACAGCTAGACCAAGGGTAAATGGCCCTACATAGTGAGACCCTCTGAGAGAAACAGACAGAGAGCAGATTATATAATGCATTCAATGGTTGTGAAAAATTGCTATATGTTTCTTATTCTTCTCTAGGAAAATGTTTTGGGCTGGGGTATAGCTTAGTGGTAGATAAGCATAAGGCACTGAGTTTGATCCCCAGTACTACTGATAATTCGTTAATTAAAACACATTTTATTAACGGATTTCAGCAATTAATGACTTATCTGTAAACACTAAGCTGAAGAGCCAGCCATACTGATCTGGCCTTCACTGGTAATCACTACAAGAGCCCTGCAGGTAAGGAGACATTAGCTGTTGTAATCATTTTCTACACCCACCCTGAGACCTCCAGTGACTAAGGTTGTGACATGCACAAGGATAGGACCCAGCACTTACAGCATTAGCTTCCTGTGATGAACCTACTACTACCTGCATTTTGACTTCTCAAAGAGTTTCTTCAGCTGCTGGAATCTCTCTGAAACCTGAAAAATTAAAAACTATTAGAAATATACTAATTTTGTAAAGCTTTGATGAATACTTTCATAAAACATATATAAACACTACACAATTATCAAATAACAGAGATAAAATAATGTTTAGAAAAATAAAACATCTTCAGAGATGGGGACATATTTTATTTGACAGAGAATGCTGTCTAGCATATAGAAGGCTAGAATTCAATCCCCAGCACTACATAGACTAGGCATGGTGGTGCATGATTGTAATCCCAGGAATCTTGAGGTAGAGGCAGAAAGGTCTAAAATTCAAGATCATCCTTGGCTCCACAGTAAATTCAAGACAAGTCTGGGCTACTCAAAAGTTTGTCTGTTTCTCTCTCTCTCTCTCTCTCTCGCTGGCTCGCTCACCTTTTGCTTTAATTCTCAATACTAAAACTTATTTAATAAAGAAATATTACTATCTAGTTCCTTGAAAAAAATATAGATGGAAGGGGGAATCCAGATCATTTTAAATCATTTCTTATACAATCACAAAACTTAACAGTATTACAGGAAGCAATATTTTTAAGCAAGTTAGCCAAATAAATATCTTTGTGTTTTAATAAATTAAATTTGGGGCTGGGAATAGAGATCAATGGTAGAGTTCTTGCCCAGCATGCATGTGGTTGGATTTAATCCCTAGCACAAAACTAAGTAAAAAAATTAATAAATCTAAGTAAATCAGGCAACAACATCTTTGATAATAATAAAATGTAAAATCTGAATAATTACCTGATTTGGATTTTTATTCAGCTTCACAGCTAAATATGTGAATGTTTTCAGGGATGGCATTCTTTTCTGACACTCTAGTAAAATTTCTCGGTCATCATTTCTGAGGAGGAAAGGCTGTTATTTAGCTTTATATGTCTATAGAGAAAGGCAATAAATCCCACTGTCTTCATAGCGTTCAACAGAAACATCATTTTCAGTAAGATCTATAATAAAAGACATATATGCCAAAACAAGTAATGCTATCAACGATATATAACTACACATTATTTTACTCTTTGAGCTCATATTTCCCAAATTTTCTATAGCAAAGGTAGCAAATAATTTGCAATTTGCCCCTCCTCCTTGTCCTTTAGACCTGGTCAAGAATCAAACTAGGTCTTGGTGACTGACAGAGAATATTTGCCTCAGTCATGCTTTCACCCAACTTATTTCTCTACACAGAAAATAAATTTGAAAAATTTAAATTATATATTAAAACTACAAAAACTTATTTAGTTGAGATGTTACCAAAAAGAAAAAAATGTAATTTTTTTTGTTTCTTGAGACTGGGTCTTCTCTACTTAGCTCTAACTAGCCTGGAATTCTCTATGTAGACCAGACTCTCCACCTGAGGGCTAGGATTAAAGATATGGTGTGCCACACCAAAGAACACATACCGAACTCTTTAAAAGGTCACATAAAACTCAAAGTACATTCTGTTTACAAAACAGCTTAGAAACATCAATTATGCACCCCTATTTTTTCTTTCACGATTTTCACGTCTGTCACTCCTTTCTAAATGGTGTTTATAAGAATTTCCTTCCAAGTGAAAGAATTTTTAAATAGAAAAAGGGAAGCTAAAAGTAATGAAACCAGGACTAGAGAGGTGGTTCAGCAGTTAAGAGCACTGGATGCTCCTCCAGAGGACCCAGGTTAATTTCCAGCAACCACAGAGCAGCTCATTAACTGTACCTCCTGTTGAGGGGATTTGACACCCTTACCCAGACATACATGCAGGCAAAACACTAGTAAACATAAAATAAAAGTAAATAAAACTATTAAAAAAAAAAAAGGTAAAGAAACCCAGTGTGGAGACTTATCATCTTCATACCCGGGAAGCTGAGGCAGGGGATCCTGAGTTTGAGGCCAGCATGTGCTATAGTGAGGCCTAATCCAAAAGCAAACCACCCAGCATGTGGTAGCTCATACATTTAATCACAGCTCTTAGAAAAAGAGGCAGATGGATGAGTTCCAGACCACTCAGGGTTAGAGTGAGTTTGTCTCAAAACAAATCACATCCCAACCAAAAGAAATAAAGCCCACAATAAGTAGCTCTATTAAGAGGGGTCATTCACACCTCTGGATAAAAGCTATTACTTAGATTGTTTTACATCACAGCTACATTGACTCCAAAATACATTGTCAACTAACTTTGGCCATTTTTCTTTTTTGAATTATGTATGTGTGTGTGTGTGTGTGTGTGTAAGAGAGAGAGAGGAGAGAGAGTGAGTCTGTGTGTGTTTACATGCAAGTTCTCAGAGGCCAGAGACATTGGTTCACCTGGAACTGGAGTTGTGAGACACCTGATGTGGGCTCTAGGAACCAAAGTCAAGTTCTATGTGAGAGCAAGTGTTAACCACTGAACCAGCCCTCCTGTCCCACATTGGCCAATTCTAAAGTAATCCATTCATCATGCTCCTTATTTAGGATGCAACAGAATTCTCAGGAAATGACAGATTATAGACTGACAACTCAAAAATTCCTAATGACTTAAAATATTTCAGAAAAATATTACCTTGTCCATGAAACTATAATCTCTCCCTTCTTTTTGATAACATTCTTTGCAGAAAGGCTTGTTGGAAAAGTAGCAAGTGCTGTTGCTGAAGCCTTCGCCCCTGGGCTGGCCTCTGATGGCAAGGGTGTGGTGTCATCTACTGCAAGCTCCCTCTTCTTGCTGCTGGCTTGCTTTCTGTGAGCATCACCATTTCCATCAGAATTCTGAGGAAGGCTCTTGCTCTTTTCATTACTGGTTAAGTCTGTTTCCTTTCTTTGTTTTTTCTGAGAAGGATGATTCAGCCCAGGACTGTTTTTTCTCTTCTTGTGAACATCACCCAGAGTCCCAGGCAACTCCACACAACCCAGCTTTAATGGCGGCTCTGATTTTAAAGCAGGTCTCTTTATTCCACATGAGCCTGGAGACTCTGGGGTCAAATCAATGCAAGTTTCCTCAACAAAGCGCTCCACAGGCCTGCTTGCCCTGCCCATCTTTGCTTCTTTGTGGTTATCCTCATCTATACAGATCACCTGGCATTCCAAGTCTTCACCAGCTGACACAGGCTCACTGCCTTCATTTTTACCCTCATTTGAAGTATCATGTGTCAAATCAATAAAAGCATCTATAGTATCAGGTTGTAAAGAACCACCAATTATCTGTGAATCTTGATCTAAGTTGGTTCCAGAACATTCCAAGTGGTCAATATTTAAAACTGTTACTTCCATGAGATCCCCCAAGTTTTTAGTCTCCGTGGCTGGATCTTTTGTTAGGTCTATGTGTATATTAGGAAGATGATCATCAACAGAGCATGGGCTTTTTTCCACTGAAGGCAATCCTTGAAGGTTCTCAGAAACTTTTGGTTCCCATGCTTGATGCAACTTGAAACAATCATCAACTACTTGATCACAATGCTCTACCCTACTTGAGGCATCTTTAAGAAATTCATATATATCTGGAACCTGTGTTTGTACAATAGAGTTTGGCTCTTCATGAGTTGGTTTGCTATTATCAACATTCCCGTCAGAATTTTTCAAGTCCTCAACAGACTTAAGAACTGTATTCTGAAGTGGAGTAGGTTCTTTCTCTGGTGCCGAATCAGCATCTTTTTCAGTTCTAGGCAAAGATGTCAATGAATCCTCAGCTACCATGCCAGGTTTAAGGCTAGCTGAGGTAGATGGTGCTGCTCGCCGTATTTTCACAATGAAATGATCATTGGACTTTTCCATTATGACAGCATGCATAGGCAAATTAGGGTGGTACTGAAAGCCTGGAGCAACAGACCGGCTTGTCCATGATGAACAGCTTGACTTACTGCTTGAGTTATCAGACTCCAGAGCTAGATGAATGTCCTGTTCAGATGCATCCTCTTCCTCAAGCAAAGCATCTTCACTAAAATGTGCACTAATAACTTCTTCAGGGGTTGAAGTTGACGAAACTTCAGGCTTTAAGAAACTCAAATGGCCATCTGACTTCAGAGGTGACGGTACTGTTAAAGAGACTGCAAGATCTTCTAAGAGTATGGAAGAAATGCAGGGTTTACTCTTTTCTGAGCTGTATACATTATCTTTACTTAAAGGAAGGTTAGAAGATACCTCAAACATACAATTTTCATCAAGGACATCAGGATGAACTGGCAGTGAAAGTCCTGAAGATAGAGATGGGCCCTTTTCAGATGACAATAAAGACCAATTATCATCGCTAACCACTTTTGGGCATGGAGACGCCCCCTCTGAAACGAGCTCTCCTGTTGTACAAGCCGGTGCAGAGTCACACTTGAGACTCTCTAGCAGCTGTTTCTCTGGAGTCTTTAATTCCCACTCTGTCTTTTCAGTGCCATTAACACTGGTGTCCAACAGATCAGAACCTTGTAGCAAACTTTTAAATATTTCACCCATCTGTGCATCACTCACTAAGTTAAAAGTAAGGCTGGATGCCTGCTGCTCAGTAAGGATCTCAAAGCTCCGCTCCGGCTTAGCACCTGCATGCTGTAACACATGGGTGTCTTCCATGGTATTTCCTTCATTCTTTCCTGGCTTGTGGGTGCTTGGGCAGTTCACTTCCAGAAACTGTTCTTTACATTCAGAGTTCTTTGTATTACCTGGACAAGTGCTAACAGTTCTTTTGACATCATGCTTTACTGTGCTACTACTGGTGTTGCTTTGGTCTTGATGTTTTTCTTCAAACTTTTCACATCCCAGTGAGGATTTAAAATTCATAGTATTTTCTGATTTTTGCACTTTTTCTCTCTGTGCTTCCTTGGTGTTGTTCACATTCCCCTTCTGACAACTTGAATGTTGGGTTCTCTCTTTATATTTTTTTCCAAGTTTTCCTTCACTATTGTCACTTCTAAAGTTTACAGAATCACAAAACTTTATTAAGATTTTTTTAAGCTTTTCAAACAAATAATCAAGTTGTTCATCTACAAACTTCCACAGTTTTCTTTTCATATCTGGTTGCTGCTGTTCAAATAAGCGGTCAACTATGCCATTCTTCTTCACTTGTTTAAGGTTAGATTCTATAACTTCACAAAGATTCTTCTGTAAAGTGCTTACTGACTTACAGATATTAGACAAGTCAAGGTATTTAATTAGTGATGTGAAACTCAAAATTGCTGATTCAATAATTCTATGAAACTGTCTCAATGAAAATTTCATCTTGAATTTCATGTAACTTTTCCTTACATGTTTTCCTAGCATCCGTAACATGTGCATAACCTCCCATAAAGAAGAGGGCGCAAGAATAAGTGGAAGAATTTTTTCCAAGCTGGAGACGCTCACTGCTTTATTTTTCCTTTCAGAGCCCGAGGACCTCGATTCATTTGGTCTCTTACTAGATGTGATACTGTCCTGAGGGAGTTTTACAACAGTCCTCTTGTGGTCCTTATGCACATGTGCAGTGCTCCTCCTGTTTCCTGGGCTGCTCTTAGCCATCGGCACCTCAGCAGAAGCTCTAGGTCCTGCACTTGTTTCCAAGTGTTTCTGAGCTACTGACTTTTCATCATCACTTCTAATTTCCCCATCTTCTAATTCATCTAAAGACAAATTCTTACAAGAGCCAGCTTCTGAACATTTGTCAAATTTGGAAACCGGTTTTTTATTTTCTTTATTTAGCTCAGACTGATTCTTGAAGGTAGAATGAGTTGAATTGGATGGAATCTCATCTGTGGAGAAGAATATATTAAAATCACATGACCACTGAGTCTTAAGTCATTAGACATTTGGATCTTAAACACTACAAAGTATTATTTTAATAACCTTTCCCCATTAAAGGCAAAATGTTAATGCTTAATAAACATTTCCACTGGCCTTTCTTTTTTGTTTGTTTTTTGAAACAGGAATTCTTTGTGAAACAGTCCTGGCTGTCCTAGAATTCACTCTGTAGACCAGGATGGCCTCAAACTCACAGAGATCCACCTGCCTCTGCTTCCTGAGTGCTGGGATTAAAGTTGTGTGCCATCACCACCTTGACTCAGCCTTTATTTCTTGTCTTACAAAGAACTCAAAAGGTGCTGGGGTTGTGACTTGGTGGTAGAGAATTTGCTAGCATGCACTGAAGTCCTGGATTTGATTCCCAGCATTGGGAAAAATAAAAGTCCCAGAAGGTCAATTAACTGACAAGTATATCATCTGGGCAATTTTAATTTCATTTTATCAGTATCACTTCCTCTATGCTATTTGACGATGGCTTTTGAACAACAAAAGTATAGCTGAAATCTACTCAAAGTTCTGGGCCAAATATTCAACTACAAAATAACAGAATTATGTATGTATGTATATATGTATGTATGTCTGAAGTAAAGAAACAATTTGCCCAATTACAAATTGGACAAATACTAAGCATGGCAGTATACACCTACAATTTTAATAGCTAGGAAGATCACCAGTTCAGAGCCAGCCAGCCTTGGCTACACAGGAAAAACTTGCCA
>LOEQ01000580.1:405582-428722 GCA_001685075.1 Bramus lutescens | reverse complement strand
TCTTTCTTTCTTTCTTTCTTTCTTTCTTTCTTTCCTTCCTTCCTTCCTTTTTTTTTAGAAGGAATCTCATCATTTTTCCCCAGGCTAGCCTTAAACTCTTGGTTTCAAATGATCCTTCTGCTTCTAGTAGCTGGGACTACTAGAACACCAATGTGCCTGATTATATTATTTTAGGACTTTAATTGCCTACTCTTTCACATTTACTTTTTTCTTTTTGTTTTTAGAGACAGGGTTTCTCTGTGTAGCCCTGACCATTCTGGCACTCTCTCTGTAGACCAGGCTGGTCTCAAACTCAGAGACCCACCTGCTTCTAACTCCCAAGTGCTAGAATTTAAGGTCTGTGCCACCATGCCTGGCTTACATTTAATATTTTAGTCTATTTGGAATTTAATTTTTTGTTGGGGATTATGAAAATTTTTTTAAATTATATGTTTCACTTGAAATCTTTCTGGTTGGTATTCATTTTTTCTTTTCAGTCTTGGTCCACCTTTTAGGTTAGTAGTAGTCTTTGGTGGTCAGTTATGATGAGGGACCTGATATACCATACCTGTTGTTGAGTTTGTGGCATCTGTGCGATGCCTAGGAAACAGTAAGACTTCAGAAAATATTGTTTAATAGATGAATTCAAAAATTAAAAATCATGCCACTGTATATTTTAATTTAATTATATATTTCCAAGAAATGAGACAGAAAACACAAACATCACAAAATTCTTCTAGGCAAAATACCCAATGAATGGCTGTGGAAACTTAGGAAACAGAAAAGTCAGTGTGAGCTGGGCTGCTCGAGAAAAGTTCTAGAGGAGTCGAGCCTTATTCAAGATCATGTTATATGTGAGCTAAATAGGTTTCTCTAATGAGCAGAAAAATAATCAAGACTGTGGAATGCATTGTACAAATATGGAGACTCACAGGTATCCTAGAACTACATCTGGGAGACAAGAGTTAGATTGTAGAGAGTTAGCATTTGTCCAGAAATTAATATTCCTTGGAAAATTCCAGTCTCAAATATGAAGCAGAGATATCAGAAGTTGTGTTGACTTAAGCAAAGAGTCTGTGCTATTTATGAGCATGTGCCTTTGTAAGTTAAATCCTTCAGTCTTGCTAACTTTTTTGTTTTCTGTGTATTTCAGATGTGACTTTCTAACCATGGGGGATTGGAACTTATTAGGTGGCATCCTAGAGGAAGTTCACTCCCACTCAACTATAGTGGGGAAAATCTGGCTGACCATCCTCTTCGTCTTCCGGATGTTGGTACTTGGTGTCGCTGCTGAGGATGTCTGGGACGATGAACAGTCCTCCTTTGCCTGCAACACCCAGCAGCCGGGTTGCAACAATATGTGCTATGATGATGCTTTCCCCATCTCCTTGATCAGATTCTGGGTTTTGCAGATCATCTTTGTGTCCTCCCCTTCTCTGGTGTATATGGGCCACACACTTTATAGACTCAGGGACTTTGAGAAGCAAAGGCAGAAGAAGAAGTCACACCTTAGAGCCCAGATGGAGGACCCAGAGCTTGACTTGGAAGAGCAACAAAGGGTAGAGAGGGAGCTGAGGAGACTCGAGGAGCAGAGAAGAATTCATAAAGTTCCTCTGAGAGGATGCCTGCTGCGTACTTATGTCTTACACATCCTAACAAGATCTTTGCTAGAAGTAGGGTTCATGATAGGCCAATATATTCTATATGGGTTTCAAATGCGCCCCCTTTACAAATGCACCCGACCCCCTTGCCCCAATGCAGTGGACTGCTTTGTATCCAGACCTACAGAGAAGACCATTTTCATGCTCTTTATGTACAGCATTGCTGCCCTCTCCTTGTTACTCAATATCCTGGAAATATTTCATCTGGGCATCAGGAAAATCATGAGGGCACTTGATGGCAAGTCCAGCAGTGGGAACACTGAGCATGAAGCCGGCCTTCCGTTCCATTCAACCAACTACTCGGGGGCCCAGCCATGTATGGTTTGCTCTTCTTTACCCGAAAGATTCTCCCTACTTTCAGCCAACAATAAACAGCAGGTCATCCGAGTCAATATACCAAGGTCTAAAAGCATGTGGCAAATTCAACACCCCAGGCAATATGATGTGGATGTCTCCTGTAGCAAAAGAGATTGGGCTGAGAAAGTTGCAAACAGTGGGCAACTCCACGTCCATAGCCCTTGTCCCCACGACGGCAGTGCCAGAATTCAGCACCCAGGACAGCAACCATGCCGTTCCCTCTTTGGCTCAAAGACTGCAAGGTCTCAGTCCTGGTTAGGTACAATGACAGCTTCTCCCCACTGTCCACCATCTACATTAGGAACCTGGGAGCGATCCCAGGGCCCAGAGGCCTCAGGGAAACCTCTCGTAGATCTTCAAAGTCACTTCCAAGGCAGCGATGGCAGTGCAAGAGAGAGTGGGGTCTGGGCAGACAGACTAGGCCCAGGCAGTCGCAAGGCCAGCTTTCTGTCCAGGATGCTGTCAGAAAAGGGACAACTGCACAGCGACTCGGGAAGCTCAAGGTCTCTGAGTAGCTCCTGCTTGGATTTTCCACAAAGGGAAAACAGCCCTTCACCTCTCCCGTCAACTACTGGGCACAGAGCATCCATGGTAAGTAAAGGCAGCTGTGTTCATCCCCCTCCTCACTCTTCCCCTTTCATCTGACATGGGATATATGTAGATGTGTATTAAAAGAGAGGTGGGTTGAGAGAAAAGTTAATTTATGGAAAAGCAAATTCATTCATTCATTCCATTCAGTTCAGCTCAATTCACTCATTTAATAAATACATTTCCTGAAAAATTACACTAATAGTAAGTGATGGTAATGGCAAGAATACCATCTCCTCCATTAAAACCCACAGAGCACAGGTGTGAAAGCGAGCCAGCTGAAAATGCTATGTTGGTAAAAAGTGCCGTGACAGTGGGGCCAATGGGCTGAGGAAGAAGCAGCTGATTTTTTCAAAAAATTTATTTACTATGCATTCAGTGTTCTACCTGCATGCAAGAAGAGGGCACCAGATCTCATTACAGATAAATGTGAGCCACCATGTAGGTGCTGGGAATTGAACTCAGGACCACTGGAAGAGCAGCCAGTGCTCTTAACCTCCGAGCCATCTCTCCAAACCCGAAGCAGCTGATTTTAAAACTGCTGGTTGGGGACACTTTAGGGTAAAGTTACTTTGAAATGAGTCCTGAAAGATGTTTCTTCAGAGCCAAGAGGACTGTGGCCCATGGAAGGCTGGACCAATGGAAATATGCAGACAAACCATTATAGCTGGTGTTTCTCGGGGAGCAGCTCTGGGAGGGATCCAGAGACAGAGATAGCCAGAGAAGTGGGCATGAAGACTTTGCAGGGAGGGAATGCAGAGCCATCAGATGGTGTAAAGAAGAGCTGATGAGGTGGTTCACTTGGTAAAAAATGCATTATGGTAGCAATCCACGCACCCCAGTTAAAGGATAATAAGTCTTACTTAAGAAATGGGTCTAAGATCACTAAAACCTGCAGTACTGATACTACCTCTGTTAAAGACAAGTTTCACTGGAGAACTGGATGCATAGCAATCAGTGTTCTCCTGAATATCTGTGTGTTCATAATAACATGGAGTGCTTACCACTAGTTTCAGCCAACTATCATATCAGATTTGTATTTACCAATTAAAGTCTTTCCTTGACTTATCATTGGATAGGTTCTAGAAAAGGTTAGCTAATAAAGCAATGACACAAAAAGTATGTGTATGTTCATGCATGTACCTATTTATTTGTGTGTGTGTGTGTGTGTGTGTGTGTTAGTAGAGGTGCTGGAAGATGGCTCAATTGGTAAAGTACTCAAAGAGTTCCAATTCCCAATACCCACATATTTGCTGGAGTGACAAAAAATGCATTTGTAATCCCAGCTCTGGGGACAGTAGGCTCTTTGAGGGTTGTTGGCCTGCTAGTCTTGCCAAATCAAAGATCTCTAGGTTTAGTGAGAGAACCTATCCAATGACAAGTCAAGGTTATCACAGGGCGTGGTATTTGCACAAAAGCAGACATATAGACCAGGGGAATAGAAAACCCAAAGATTAAGCCACATGGTCATAACTACCTCATTTTTAATAAAACTCAAAAACATAAACTGGAGAAAAAACAACCTTCTTATTAAGTGGATTTCTATATGCAGAAAAATGAAAATAGAACAAAATCTCTCATTCTGTAGAAAAATCAGTTCAATAGATCAAAGACCTTAATCTAAGACCCAAACTTTAAAAGCTGAAAAACTGTTGAGGACAATATAGACACAAACTTCAAGATTTAGGCAAAGGTAAGGATTTTCTGAGACTTTAGCAGTACATGGAACAACCCTAAGAATTGATCAATGTGGCTGTTATATAAAATTAAGAAGGTTCTGTACAGCAAAGGAAAGAATCATTAGAGCAAAACGCCTCCAGAAAGAATGACAAGCTTTGCCAACCACACATCAGACAGGAATTGATATTAAGGATATATAAAGAATGACACAGGCTGGAGAAACGGCTTCACAGTTAAGAGCACTGGTTGCTCTTCCAGAGGTCCTGAGTTCAATTCTCAGCAACCACATGTTGACATACAACCATCTATGGTGGAATCTGATGTCCTCTTATGAAATAAAGGCATACATATAGATAGAGCACTCATAAATAAAATAAATAAATTTTAAAAAAGAATGACACATATTAAACACACACACACACACAAAATCATTCAATAAATAAACAAGTTAATGAACTGAACAGACAGTTCTCAAAAGAAGTACCAATGGCCAACGAATGCTCAAAAGTGTTCAACGTCCTTAGCCAGTAGAGAAAACTAAAACTGCTTTGAGAGTCCATCTCACCCCAGCCAGAATGGCTATTGTCCAGCAAACAAATGACAACAGATGCTGGTGAGCATGTGGGGACAGAGGACCTCTTCTGTCTCTTCTGTCTGTTGATGAGAATGTAAACTTGTGCAGATACTGTGTTCCTCAAACTTCTGTTTAAAGTTACTGAAACTGTAACTGCCATATGGCTCAGATATGCTGTTCCCAGGTCATATGGGGGACTTTAAGTCAACAGAACACAGAGATTCAGAGCCATTATTATAGCTTTTTTTTACTCACAAGAGCAAGGAAATGGAACCAGCCTAGAGGTCCATTGCAGATAAATGATTACATAATGTCAGGGTGTTCTGTGTTATGTGGGTTGATTGAAGAAAGGTCACTCAAAGATGAATTTTAGGCTCTCTGGAAGCAGGGAGGAACAGTTGCCACAAACTGAACCCTGAACAACTGTGCAAAAGCGTATTTATTGATTGTTACACAAAAGTTGTCTTTTGGGTAAAACAAGTTCCTCATACCAAAGTCCCTGATATAATCTATATGTCTTCCAAAGGAAGCATCACACCCTGCAACAATTTTAGTCCTTGCTGTGCACTGTTGCAGTACCCCATAATGTAAAATGCTCCAGCTGTGCCAGGACAGTCTTGTGACCAAGGTTGCCATGCCAGCGCAGCCTGGATGCCAAGACTNGGGGGTGGTGGTGGTGCTGGGATTGAGAAACGGTGGCTTCTTTTCAGGTGGAAGAACAGCAACCTTTATTTTTGCCCTGAGCTAAAGCCTTTTATACCTTGACTGCTTCTGTGGAAAACCACCAGCCAGAAAGAACACAAACATCATTGTTAATTACAGACCACAAGGAAGTTCCGCTGTTGGTCAGGGGGAGTGAGGGCAGCTAGATCACAACACAAGGTCATGCAACAGATGGATAACTCCTTCAGAAAAACTACTCTATAGATAGAACAATCACTGTTTTCCACAGCGATTTCTTCAAGGTCTAAGTACTTCTAGAAAGCAACTATTCATTCTGATGAGTACCCTGGATACAGTGATGAACAATGATTTCATTCTAATATTCACCCTGGATATGATGACTCTCCTAGACTTGCTACGACAACATAATGTGTGGTCTATATACATGATGGAATTTCATGCAGGTGTAAAGAAAAGTGAAATCATGACATTTTCAGGAAATAAGTACAACTGGAACTCATTACAGTAAGTGATGTAAGCCAGACTCAGAAAGCCAAATGTCACATTTTCTCTCACACACATAACCTAGATTTAAATTTATACATACATGAACATATATGCATATTTATATATGTGTTTGTAGGTCATGGAACTAGAAAAGGGCTCATAAAAGAAAAGGAAGAATTCACAAAGGGAAGTGGGAAGGAAAGAGGACAATGCAGGATAGGTAAGGGGAAAGCAGAAGGGGACTCATGGGGAGAAGAGAGGGAACCAGCTGAAGTTGGAGAGAGGAATGGGGGCAGGAAACAAATGACAACGAAGTATAGTGCCACACATGTGCCAAGATGCCATGATGAAACCTAATTCTTTATATGCTAACCTAAAAATTAACACAATAATATGTACAATAATAAAAAACCTCTAAAAAAAGGGAACATGTGTGTGTGTTTGTGTGTGTGTGTGTTTGTGTGTGTGTGTGTGTGTGTGTGGTGGCACCATGACCCCAATGGGTTGAGCCTCCCACATCTATCACTAATTAAGAGAATGCCCTATAGTCTTGACTGCAGTCCAGTCTTATGGAGGCATTTTCTCAATTGTGGTTCCCTTCCTTCATCTCAGATTACTATAGTTTGAGTCAAACTAGCCAGCAAAGAAGGAAATTTTTACCTCAAATTTCTTTTTCTCTTTCCTTTTGGTTTTTGAGATAGGGTTTCTCTGTGTAACTTTGGAGCTTGTCCCGGAACTCACTCTGTGTAGGCCAGGCTGGTCTTGAACTCACAGAGATACGGCTGCCTCTGTCTCTCGAGTGCTGGGGTTAAAGGTGTGCACCATCACCACCTGGCTCAATTTGTTTTTTCTTGAGACAAGATCTCTCTACAAAACTTTCGCTCTCCCAGAGCTCATCATGTAGACCAGGGCAGCCTGGAACTCTCAGAGATCCACTTGCCTCTGCCTGCCAAGTACTGGGATTAAAGAGTGTGCCACCATACCTGGCTGTCTCTACATTATTATTATTATTATTATATGTTTTTAATTTCAAATTCTGTTTTTTTAATTCTTTTTCCATTTTTATTGATTCTTTGGGAGTTTCCTATCATGCTCCCCAATCCTATTCATCTCCCAGTCCCTCCATATCCACCCCTCACTCCTGTAGTGCCTCCCTAAGGAGAGCTAAAAAAGAATTAAAATAAGATAAAAATAAGCAATAATAAAAAGCTGAAAACAAGAAAAACACTCTGTTCCTCTTTCCCACCTCTCCATCACCTCTTCATCCATTGGCATTGGGAGCTGTTGTGTAGCATGCAGTAGACCCTTTTGTCCACACAGCTTTTCTCGCAAATGTTCACTGTGTAACGAGCCGGTCAGGGTCAAGGCCTCTGCTTTGGTACACCATCAGTACTGGACCCTCACCGACATTCCTCTCTGATATCCTGCTGCTGTTGCCCAAGTCATGGGGATTCTGTGGCTGTGGTTCCACCCGACCAGTCCCTTCACGCACTCCAACAGATGGGGTAAGTGTTGGGGTATGCCAGTTCCGATCCTAGATGTGTGCTTGGGTCTGCTCAGCATTATTAACAAGAATATTTGAAGAGAGATTTGTTATGGTTTGGTAACCTTCTGGCCTACAAACTTTCATATTTATCAATTACTAAAGAGGAGGAAAAAGGAGGAGGGGAAAAACAAAACAGAGCAAGTGAAGACTATCCCCCAGTTTAGTGAGGGCCTGGCTGTAGTCTCCTTGGGCTTCCTTGTTGGTCAGCCACGGCCATTTCCATGTTTTGGATAAGGAAGTGAGTTACTTGTACCAAGCGGCACAATTAGGTTTGGAGAGACATAGTTCTTGGGGTATAGTGTTATGATTTAGGTTTGGAGAGACATAGTTCTTGGGACACAGTGTTATGATTTATGGCGGGTCCCCCTGCTGGGTGGGGATAGCAGCGGGTAAGGGACAGACAGATATGCCATGCAGAGAGAGCTTGGGTTTATTTAGTGGGAGGGTATGGGATGGTAGGGTGTATGGCGGGAGAGAGAAAGAGAGAGAAATAGAGGGACAGAGAGAGAGGGAAAGTGAAAGAGAAGGGAAGGGGGAGAGAGACAGAAAGCTGCCTCCTCAGAAGGACAGCAGCGGCCAGAGAGAAAGAGAAAGGGGCCCAGGTGGGTTCAGTGGGGAGAGAGAGAGAGATGAGAGAGAGAGAGATATACAGTGGAGCTTGCCTCTTAAAGGGACAGGATACCCACGTGACAGGGAAGGTCAGCATAAAAATCAAAGCAGTTAGGGCTAAGTTAGTATTTATTGGATTTGTGACTATGCCTGTATTTTGTTCTAAGGATATCTGCCTCAATCCAAGTTCAACCTGATCCTTGCTCATCCTGAAGAGGCCCTAAGAGGGCTTTGGACCCCTGAAGCTGGAGTTATAGATGGCTGGGAACCAGGAGACATGGGTGCTGGGAACTGAATGCTAGTTCTCTGCAAGAGCAGCAAATGCCATTAACCACCGGGCCATCTCTCCAAACCCAAATGCAGCACTCCATATTTGAATTACTTTCTGTATAAACCGAGGGTTTTGGCACCAATGTAGAAACTGAGGCCATGACTGCCCTAAGGTATGGTAGAGGGGAAGGTTTTTATTGTACATATGAGAAAGAGTACAACCAGAGGCATCTGGGACAGTTGAGAGCAAAGAAAGAAAGCAGTATAAGGAACACAACCGACAGACTGGGTGGGGCCATGAGGTGCGGGTGGGGGGGGGTAAGGTCGTGAGAAAGGAAGACAAAGAGAGTACAGGCCAAGGAGAGCAAGGAGGGGGTCTAAGAGAGTGCAGAGCTGAAAAGGAAGGGTTATAAAGGAAAGAGAAGCTAGGGGAGGAAAACCCACAACCTGGAGAAGTTTTGGGCAGGGGTGGGGTGAGAGAGGTGCAGAGAGCCACAGGTGTCTGTGACGAAACCGAGGAAGTCTGGAAGCTGACATGAGCTTTGGTACGCTAACAGGCACCCACAGCCATTTGTCCCAAGTTTCTTTTTTGTGCATTAGTTTTCCTAGACAGGGTTCCTCTGTGTAGCTCTGGCTGTCCTGGAACTTGCTCTGTAGATCTGGCAAAGTGCTGAGATTAAAGGCATAGGCCACCACCCGGCTCGTCCTGAGTTTCTTCGGACCTGACACTTTCCTCTTTGAAGATCAGGCTAATTAAAGAATAGTTACAGTGGAGTTGGAGAGAAGGCTGACCTGTGCTTTAGGTCTGGCATTTGGACAGACAACAGAGGGAAGAGGAGAAAGAAGGGGCTGTTGCAGGCGGGGTTCAGTCCTTCCCTACTAAGGTTAGTGGGCGGAACCATTTCCATGCTGCACTTCCGGGACTGGCGAACCGAACAGGCCTACACTGTGCAGCAGGCTTTGGATCCCTGCTGTTTGTGATGCAGATCTCCAAGTGGATGGGCAGAATTGACATCACAAGCTTTTGAGTCTATTTTTTAATTCTTTTTCAGAACATGCTTCTAGAACTTTCATCTATTATGAAAAAATAACGCACCGAGAGCCCTTGCCATCTACAGGATGGAAGCTATGCCTTGGCCATCTCCAGCTGGAAGAACTCCGCACAGCTGGCCAGGGTGTTTGGCTCTGGAGTGTCTTCCCAGGCCCGCGTGTTAAAGGCTTGATCTTGGAGACTGTGGAGCCTTTAAGAGGCCCTCGTGAGAACTCTTAGGTCACCAGAGATGTGCCCTTGAAGGAAATGTGGGATTGCAGCCCTCTCCTTTTTATTTCTTATTTATTTATTATTTGCCCTTCCCTCCNTCTCTCTCTCTCTCTCTCTCTCTTTCTTTCTCCTGGAAAGGAGCTCTCTACTTAGCTCAGGCTGTCCTGGAACTCTAATGTAGAGCGGTCTGTCCTCTAACTCAGAGATCTGCCTGCTTCTCCCTCCAAGTGCTGGGACTAAAGGCATGGTTACCATGTCTGGCTCCCTTCTCTTTTCTTTGGCATTCTGGCTACAAGGTAAGTTTTGTCACTTGCTCCCTCCAAGACTTACTGCCTCACCACAGCCCCCAAAGTGATGAGTTCAACTGGCCATGGACTGAAGCCTCTAAACCTGCAAGCCAAAACAACCCTTTCCACTTTGTAAACTATTTATCTTGGGTATTTGTTGTAGTGGCAGCGAGTGCTGGGCGCACCTGGCAGGCAGGTTCACCTCTGCTGGAGCCCATTCCCGGGGCTGGAGGCAGCCTCTTTCAGCTCGGCCTGCTCATGGGGCTTGAGGCGGGTCTGAAGATCCCCTAGGGAGGAATGATGAGAGAAAAAGATCTACAGACAACTGTGCACAGCTCCCGCCCTGAGGATTAGAATGTCCTCCCTCTTCCCCCCACTCTGAGCAGCCCAGTGAGACAACCAAAATCTGCAGCGGCAGACAGGGGCCCCTCTAACATTGCTCCAGAGCAAGCTGGAGGCTCTAAACTCAACCTGGGCTTGAGCCTACTTCATATCTGTAAGGGAAAGGCCGACAAGAAACTGACCATGTGATGTCTTTCGTCAGTTTGTTTTGTGAACATGAAGCAAATGAAATTTTACTTTGTCAATGCTGTAGAAATTAAGCAATGACTTAAACACTGGCCAATGCATCCATGATCTGGTTATATTCCTGCTGCTGCTGCTCATTGTCAATGACAGCAAATGTTGACTGTGACCCAAAAATTACTTCTAGGGGTTACCAGGAGGTACTATCTTGTCTTCACCCTCCTTGTGGTCACGAGCTATCTAGGAGAGGAGTGTCGAGAGACACGTGGCCCCCACTGTGCAGAGTGTCATGGTGGGTTGTGGGAAGAGTTCCATAGCTCTAACACATGACCAGATTGCCATGAAACCCTGGCCACATACTCTGCAAAGGCTTCAAGTCATAAGAAGAATCAATGTGGTTCAAAGTCATAAAGCTCTGTCATCTCTGTATCCATGCCCTGTGTGCTGGTAGTTGTATGTCAACTTAACACAAGCTAAAGTCATAGGGAACCTCAACTAAGAAAATGCCTCCATAGAACTGGGTTTTAGGCAAGCCTGAAAGGTATTTTCTTACTTAGTGATTTGTGTGGGATGGCCCAGCCTGCAGTGAGTGGTGCCATCCTTGGACTGGTGGTCCTAGGTTCTATAAAAAAGCAGGTTGGGCAAGCCATGAGGAGCAAGCAAGTGAGTAGCACTCCTCCATGGCCTCTGCATCAGCTCCTGTTTCCAGGTTCCTGACCTGTGTGACTTCCTTCCCTGACTTTCTTCATGATGAACAGTGATATGGAATTATAAGCCAAATAGACCTTTTCCTTCCCAACTTGCCTTTTGGTCATGGTGTTTCATCACAGCAATAGAAACCCTAACTAAGACATCCTGTGAGATAAATACTCACAGGTCGCTCATGTGCTTCATGGCTCAGAGTCCCACTTACCCTGTACCTGCTGGCTAAGTGCCTGGTCTCTCTTTCTCTCCTTACCCTCCCTCTCTCCTTCCTTCCATCCCTCTCTTCAGTGTCTCACAATGCTCAGTATTTCCCCTTCCCTTCTCTCTTCCTTTTCTTCCTTCTGGGCTTGTTAGTTTTTAAGACTGGGCCTCACTATGCAGCTCTCTCTCTGGCTTGCCTGCAACTTGACAGGTAACCCAGGCCTTGAATTCACTCCTCTGTCTGCCAAGTGCTGGGATTAAAGGCCTGCACCACTATTCTCAGAGCTTGCTACCTTTCGTCAACGTGACCCAAATCTGTACACCCCAGAGAAAAGAGAATCTCAAAGGAGGAGCTGTCTCCATCAGATCGGCCTGTAGGCAATAATGAGTGACGTGAAAGGACCAGCTCCACCGTGGGCAGTGCCACCCTTGAGCCGGTGGGCCTGGGTGTAGAAAACTGTAACCGGTAAGCTAAAAGAAACCCTTCCCCCCAAGTTGGTTTTGATCAGTGTTTTATCACAGCAACAGAACACACTCTAACACCCTTTCCTTTTTCCCTTTCTTGGTAGCTTTTGTCTACTTACCGGTACCTGCCTTGTAAGTGCCCAGTCTCTCCTTTCATTCCCTCCCTCACCCTCTGCACCCGCCCTCCTTCCTTCCTCCTTCTTTCCCTTTCTTTCCTCCTTCCAAACATGATTTCAGTATGTTACCCAGGCTAGTTAGTCTTCATCTCTTGGCCTCAAGTGGTGTCTCTGTCTCAGCCTCCTAAGTACTTGGAAATACCACAGGTACCTACTGTGGCATCTGGCTTGGGGATTCGTTATTTCTCATGGAAATAACTCCAGCACCTACTTCTTAACCAACCCTTCTCCCCAACACACCTTTCTTTGTTTCAGTCCTGTGATTACAGCATCCGGCAATATTGGTTTGGATAGATTATTATTTATTTTATAATTTTTTAATTAACATTTTTGTGAGTGTACAAAATAATAGGTTTCATGGGACACTTTCATACATAAATATCACGTGCTTACCTCATAGCCATCAATAATCACTGTCTCCTGTTTCCCTATCACCCTTTCTTGTTTGCACCTCTCCCTCCTATTGATCCTCCTTGTCCATCCAAGTAGTCCTTTTATTTCTGGGTTGTGTATATGTGTGTGCATTTAAAGCTAGGTCTGAAAATGAGTGAAAACATGCAATTTGTCTTTCTCAGTCAATTTGTCTTATCTTGTTCAATACAATGATCACTTCTATTCATTTTTCTGTAAATAACATACTTTTATTCCTTATGCCAGAATAAAACTTCATTGTGTACGTACACCACACTTTTGTATTGATCCATCTGTTGGGTATCTAGGCTGTTCCACATCTTGGGTTTTGTGGAGAGTATTCAGGAATAAATATGAGTGTGCAATTGTCACTGTGGTGTTGACCTGGGACCTCTGGACATAGGACCCAGGAGTGGCATAGGTAGATCTTACAGGAGTTTTTACTTTTGTTTTCTGAGGCCTATCCATGCTGATTTCCACAGTAGGTTGACTATATTCTCACTAGCCATGGTCGAGACCTCTTCTTCACCCATCCTCATCAGAATTTGTTGTTTGCTTTCTTGACTGTGGTGAGATGAATTCTCAATGTAGTTTTGATTTGCATTTTCCTGATGACTAAGGACATTGAACATTTTTTTTTCATCTATTGGTCATTTATTTGTACTTTGCCCATTTAATTGGCTGCTATGTGTAAATTGTGTGTGGGGTAGGTGGGTGGGTACATGCATGTGCACCTGTTTGCACATGTGCAGAGAGGCCATGGTAGGGCACCAGGTATCCTCCTTTATCATTGTCCACCTCATTCCTTCAAGGCAGGGTCCTTTCCTGACCTTGGAACTTGTAGGCTGGCAGTGGGCAAGCCTCAGTGATCCTCCTATCTCTGCCTACCCCGCTCAGTGTTGGGGGTCACAAGATTGCACGGGGACCACACTCATTATGTGGCTGCTGAGATTTGAACTCTGGTCCTCACACTTGTGTAGAAAGGGTGTGTTTGTTGAGTCAGCTCTTCCACCCTTTCAAACAGTATTTTGGTAACAGGGTCATGGCAGGTAAGAGCGCCTACCACCAAACCTGGCAGTTCACAGCCTCGGATTGTCCTCCTTCCAGTCTCCCAAGAAGCTAGGGTTACAAGGGTGCCTCCCTGTGCCCCACAATAGTATGTATTCTTTGTCGGGATTGCATCGGCAATCCAGGAAATCAACTGTCTTCCTCCCTCCTTGTCCTAGTTAGTTTTTTTTTTTTTTATCAACTTCACACAAACTAGAGTCATGCGGGAAGAGGAAACTTCAACCAAGGGATTGTCTGCATCCTCCTGAACTGTGGGCATGTCTGTGAGCGTTTTCTTGATTACAGATTGATGTTGGAAGGCCAAGCACACTGTGGACAGTGCCACCACTAGACAGGTGGTCCAGGATTGGATAAGGAAGATAGCTAAGCAGGCCAGAAGAATTGAGCCAGTAACAACATTCCTCTACGGTTTCTGCCTCACTTCCTGCCTTGAGCCCTGCCCTGGCTTCTCTCAGTAACAGACTATTACCTAGATGTCTAAAGATGAAATCAGCCCTTTCTGTTCTAAGTTACATTTGGTCAGTGTTTTATCACAGCAGTATAAAACTAGCCAGAATATTCCATCTATTTTTCTTTATTAACAGTAATGGAAATTGAATTAAAAGCTTTGTACATAGCAGGCAGGTATTGTACTGCTGAGCTACACTTTTATGATGGGTCTTTCTCTACATTGCTAGTTATCTAATAACGACATGGTGACTGTTTATTAATTATGAAAACTTGGCCTTAGTTTATGCTTGTTGTGGGATATTTATACACTCTGAAAAGATGTATTGCTGTGATTGGTCTGCCCACAATGCAGTGTACATAAAAACTGAAGACATTGGCCACGGAATACATCTTTCTAGCTTCTGTGTATTCATTCCCTGACCACAACCGTCAACTTCTGTCCTTGGTAAAACCCATCACACATGCTGTTTGTTCGCTGTTACATTCTCATTTACTCTCATTTAAATTGTTGAGATGGCAGCTTCATTGTTATAATTTTTAAAAAGGTGGGTGAAAAAGAAAGAGATGCCATAGGACAGGGCTCACATGGAAGGTTTATTGGAAAAGGAGAGAGAAGGGACAGAAAAGGGGACAGAGATGGGGCAGAGACTGGTCCCTGGGGACAAGAATGGTAGGAGAGACAAAGGGGGGTAGGGAGAGGGTGAGGGGAGAGAGAGGCGGTGGGCAAGGCCCACTTTTTAAAACGGAACACAGCGAATGTGCGCAGGAGGTGCTCTTAGTGGCTGCAGCTGAGGGTATCCTGTCAGGACCCCAAGGGCAGGCCAGTACAGATGCCTGAATACTAACACTATGTTCCCATCCTGGTCTTAAATGTGTACGTGAGCATTTAAGCATCACTTTAAGCATGTAGGCATCACTTGAGAGTGATGCTGTTTCAGCCTATGGAGTAACTGGACCTGGGTATGTGTCACTACACCTGGCCTCTTTTTAGTCAGCCCTCCTCGATGTAATTGTAGATTCACGCAGAGTCGTAAAAATAGCATTTATTATCCACGGCAACATTTGCACAGTTACAGTGGAATATCGAAAGTGGAAGTGGTTCTAACGGCTGTTATCTAATTTCATGTGCAATGGGGATTTCTTAAAATTCATGTTCAAAATAGCATTATTAAATCTCTTTTTTTTTTTTCTGAGTCAGGGTTTCTCTGTATATCTCTGTAGCCTGTCCTGGAACTTGCTCTGTAGACCAGGCTGTGAACTCACAGAAACGTGCCTGCCTCTGCCTCCGAGCGCTGGGATTAAAGGTGTGCGCTGCTGCCACCACCAACTGGCACGTTACTAAATTCTTAAGATTTCTCATTTGATCAGTCAGAAAGCAGGGAAGGGTCCAAGCCACAGGTCAAGAAATAGCCTTTTGTGGAGAAAACTTGAGGTTTTTTACTCTGCAAAATGTAACGCAGGATCCAGAGGCTTTTACAATGCAGAATGATATGTCTTTATTTCATCAACAGAAATGGCGTCTAGACAAAATTCAGTTAACACTAGCAATTCAACTGAGTGATTTTTTTGCACAATAATGTATTTACAACGAGTAAATGAAGTCTGAATTCATTAATCCATAGCAATGCTTTTCCCCAAAAAGGTAAAAATTCTTAGTTATAGAGAATAAGCATCAACAGCCATCTCAATATCTTTACAAGAAAAACCACAAGAAAAACCACAATCACTTAGGAAAAAATAAGGCCAAGCGTAAGAACTTGTACAATAAAATGATGCGTTGAATTAAGTTACATTAATCGCATAGAATCTGTGTAAAAAGTTATGTAGAAAAACACCTGATGTAACCTGTTACAGTCGTTGACCAGTTATGAGAGGTACGGAGGGTTATACAGGTAGATATGTGTGAAAACTGTCCGTATTGTTTGAGCTGGGGAGGAGAAGAGGAGGGGCTGCAGCCCCTTGCATACACTGAGAAGACCCTGTTTTGCATATGGCCTCTGGAGTTAGTAAGGCATATATCAGAGGTGCACTTGCATCAGACTGGTTCTGGAACAAATTCCCACAGGCCCTCTTGCCTTGAATGGCTCACCGTGTCTAATGAGTACCCGAAGCTCCCAAATGCATCTGCAATCTTCCTGATAAATTCATTACAAGTGCCAGGCTCTTGTGTCAGAGTGTGAATGGGCATCCCAGCATTGCCACAGCCAAAATACGTGGTCAGGACCCAAGGGGAGGCCAACTCTTTGCCCCCAGAGACATGTTTGGTAGAAGATTTAGCACCCATCTGTAGGAAAACCCATTTTTGTTCAAGTCCCTTCACTTTTTCCTGATATATATATGTTTGATTATTCCCATGGGAGCGTTTGGCACTGAGTGTGAGTCTACCTGAAATGAATGGTCTTGATACACTTCCATGAATAGCCATTGTTTTATCTGAGGTCAATAAACTGGAATGAAAATGAAAGCCTAGAGTTTATCCATCGCTTGATAGAGAAATGCATACACCATGCCACAACATCAAACCAAAGCTATAAAAGTTGGCCTCTGCAACCAAGTGGGTATTCTTCACAAAATGGCAGCATCATTTCATATTACAATTAAAATGCACTAATAATTCACTTGTTATAAATATGTTCTCCCAGGGTGGAGTGTAGGAAAATACTATACAATTACTTTGCAAGTAATGTTTTTGCACCATCAGTTGAATAATTTACCTTTGATCTGCTACGACAAGTCTCTTCAATGTACAAGTACTATTTGCACACACTATTTATGCACAAATATATCCTATGCTACAGCATCAGTCTTTGACACTTGGGTCATGAGATGGCTCGGCCAGTATTATACATTTTGAACACAAAATAACTCCATGCACAGACTTCCTTTATGAATACCAACCCTACAAGGCATTTGTGGACTGACTTGCCAGAAATGGAATCTGCAACAAAATCCTCAAGTAAATACGAACTCATGATACAACAAAGAGCTTTATTCTTTCAAAATAATCCTTTACTTTAGTCTGCTCTGTGTGTGTGTGTGTGTGTGTGTGTGTGTGTGTGTGCAGTAGGGGTGTTGAGGAGGGAGAGAGATCTGAGGAGAAACCTTGATTCTTGCTCTCGTCTAGATCCGAGAGTCCCCCTCCACTGTAGGCAACTGCGGAGCAGTTTGGAGTCATCAATCAACAGCTCCTGGTTTAAGTGGGTCACCAGAAATATGCAATCAAGGACAGACTTGAAGCTTTACAGACTGACTCATTTGGGAGGACTCTGTGATTCCATTGGCTGCAGAGCAGCCCCTGGGGCAAGACTGGGCAATTTCTGAAAAGGTTTATACTTTCAAACCTTTGTATGCTTCATCTTTTCTTCTTTAGTGGCAAATCATAAGATATTAGAGCACAAGAGTCGGCTTCAGCCAGTCCTCCACGCAGATCCTGCTTGTGCCCTGGAGGTCCTTCCAGAAGGGGCAGTTAGCACACTAGTCACTAGCCATCTTAAACCTTCGTTGGGAAAGTAACGCAAGGATTACATCCAAAATTATAGTGCATGTTGAGAAGCAGCTTACCTTGAGAGAGACAGTAAATAAATTACTTGTATGACATAAAAATAATGTTTTTCTACTGCAGCATCACCCCTGACGCCTGAGTCATTGTTAGGGAACCTGGGAGAGAAGTAGCAGGATGGCCTAGTAAAAAGTTTTTTTTATAACTGCTTTGTTCCAGAATCAGGAAGTCATGAAGTTTTGACTGTATTCAAGGCACCCCCAGATAACGCAGAGAAACAAACACACACGGCAAAGCACACACCTGCCTGCCTACAGCCTGGACAACCTGACCTCGGCTGTTCATACACAGGGGGACAAAGGCTGCTCCAAGGGAGGGCTGCGTCTGGGAAGGATTCTGTCAGTCTTAGCATCACCTGTGCCAGCCCTGGACTTTCACATTCACACCTCAGCCTCAGGGAAACCCAACCAGGCTGTCACTGTGACCCTCCTATACAGCCTGTGATTTGAGTGTCCTATATCTTCAAAAGAAAAGACCTTCAAGCATGCAACTAAACGTCCCCTTAATATGCAAACACTCTCCTCTGTTCTCGTCCCTTTTCTATAGAGGGTACGAGACTGACTGAGGGATCCCAGGGAAGGACAGATTGGGGGTTTCTGAATTCTACTTGAAGAATTTAGACTCTGGTCCCCAGTGAGCCTTCCCTTTCAATCAACCCAGGAACAATTTTGATAAGCAATGGTTTGGAACAGTAATGGACAGATATGTCCCATGAGCAATTATACACAGTCATCTGCCGTTCCTGGTGGGTACCGAATGAGATCACTTATTAAAAATACCAAAGTAATAGCCATTTTTAGAGTAAGTTTTAAAAACTAGTTCCCATGGCAGAGATTGGGTGGAAGAAGAGGGAAAAAATGATGGAGAGGCTAATAGAAGGAAGAAGAGAGCTGGGTTAGGGTGGAGAGGAATGAGGAGACCTGGCCCCCACCCCCCACCCTAGGAACTACCACCACACAGGGCTGAGCTACTGGTGACAGAAACTTTGGGGTAAACTGGAATGTGGCACAGGAGCTGGAACAGCACAAAATAAGCCAAGAGGCTGTTCTGTGCTGCTGACGGCCCGAGCAAAAACAAGCCTTTGCGTTTCTTTAGAAGAGGTCACTTCAAAAGGCAATTAGAGAGATAAGAGGAAAAAAAAATACTGTGTGCTGACTCCTGCGTGGTCATAGGCAGCTGTGGGCATCACGTGATTCACATTAGGTTAAATGCTAGCTTTACCAGTTTTTCACGAAGGCCGGCCTCCTGATGAAGTAGGGAACTATTGGACTAGACCAAGAAACACCAACGGTGTAATGAGGATGGCAGTTCCAGCCCAGCTTTATTAAAATCTGCACACACACACACACACACACACACACACACACTTGAAACTCAGAGGCAGGTTTTAAAAATGGACCTATTTTAAAAGAAGTCATTTCCCCCTTAAATTCTACTGCATGAACCAACAACTTCTGGCATTCGTACATATTTAAACATTTAGCACTACTACTGGTACAGAAAGAAGCTAAAAAAACTAGAACATATGTGGCTAGGGTTTTACCTTTGCCTACAAGCCATACACTAACTTCCCCTTTCGCATGCAGCTTTAATATTGTCCAAAAACAATGGCACAGAGAGGAAACAAAGTCAACCAACTGTCTATCCCCCACGACCCTCTACCCTATCCCAACATCAGTTTTCTGGACAACTTCACACAGCTGGAGCGGTCTCCAGGCTACGGAGCCAGAGAAGAAAGAGACCACTGGGAGGAGGGAGCTGAAGCCTCCTTGGGGCACACATTCTGTAAACATGGCTTGGGCCAGGATACCTTAGTGCCAAGGAAGCTGCTCTCTAGGTTTGTAAGCCAACTAGGTTTTAGCAAGGGAAGCAGACTGGGGAGGAAAGGGTATGTGTGGAGGGGAGGGTTCTGGGGGTGGGCAGAGGGCTCCTAGGGGTATCTGTTCAATGCCTTGAATGAAGCGGACTTTCAGACAAGGGACGGGATGTGTGGGAGGGGGAGACAAAACCCTCAGGGTACAGGGAGCATTTGAAGAACAAAAGGAAAAGGGTACATTAGCCTCTGCCCGCGTGGATCTCAGGCGCGATGCTGCCTTATTCTTTCCTACTCTCACTGAGCTCAGTTAACTCAGGGGACCGAAGCTATGATTCAAAAACCCTCAGGTCTGGGCAGGAAAGCTGGGAGGCTGGCTGGTTAGCTGTGCCCCTCAGAGAAGCGGACATTTCTGAGTACACGCGCATGTGGAGGCCAGAATGAAATGCAGACATGAACGGGATTCCTCCCTGGCTAAGGAAGCGGGTCTCCCTTGGCTTTCTTGTCACCTCTGCCTGTGGATTCTCCCACGCCACAGGATCCTGTTCTTTTGATATCAGTCCCGTGAGTCATCCACATTCTCTCCCCACATAGGAACTGAACATCCAGTGTCAGCGATGATTTCTGTGCACTTCAGCTTTTACTTAGGGAAGGTGGGGAGTAAGTGAGCTACAAAAATAGTCAAGCAGATTGTTGTCTACACATCCTAGGATGGGTTCATTATTTGGCAAGATTTTTTTTCCTAAATTATCACCTGAGAGCTTTTAAAATTAGCTAAAATGTTTTACTCTTTAACTAAAAGCAAAGAATATACAATATACTTGAGTTAGACTGAAGTTACAACTTCATTTAAGAAAATAGGTTTGACTCAAAACTCAGTGCAAGTGGCAAAGTTGGCCATTGCTGTACAGTATCTGTAACAACAAGGGAGAACACAAGGAGAAAAGAACAGATCCACGATGCTCACGTGACACCATTCAGTGGTGTCGGAACCAAACCCACAAAAGTAAAAGGTCTGAGATTAAACCTTGAGAAAAAGCTTCCAACACTGAATTTTGTCTGTAAATAAGTACAGATTGAAACTGAACTGTGAAGCAAGAAAAATGACCATGTTGACAGTTACAAAACCAGTTCTGGCATCAGAGACAAAAGAGGAATGTTGGAACCTGTTTTTGTACATGATAAACGAAGTTTCCAGTTTTAGGATGAGAAAATTGAGGCATGCAGGACTTTTGCATATGGATATATATTTCATATATATTATATATAATATGTACAGTATAGCTATAAAACTTTGATGTGTATAGAAGCTGTCTTCAATGAAAAAAAATTGAACATTCAGAAGAAATTCCTGAGATAGGGTTTGTGACATGGGCCACTGAGAAAAAATTTCGTGGTTGGGTCCTAGAGGTGTAGTCTTATCCCTGTGATGTCTGCAATGAACCCACAGACAGACAGTATCCTCACTGCTGTCTTCCTTGCCGGGGCAAGGGGTAGCACCATTGTGAAGGTAACCGGCACTCCTGCTAACGGAGAGGAGGGAATACTTCGAAACAGTATTGCTAAGACTGCTGTAGTGTGCACCAGATTCACTCTTGGTCCTTCAAGACACAGATGAACAGCGCCACTGGCTGGCAGAGGAACGCCTGACCAGAGAGGTGTGAGGACTGGAGGCAGGGCTGACTGTACTGGCTAGGCGTAATCTTTCTTGGGCTGTTCATCTGTTGTACACTTCTCAGTCATTTCCTGGCAGAAGTCCACGGTCACGGACTGGCTCCTGGCTTCTAGAGGAGGTCCTCTTTCCGAGAAGGTCCCAGGGTCATTGCCTTCCAATCTCCTCCCAGAGGTACAATTCTCAGAGGTGTTGCTGGGCACCCAGGGGAGCCCAGGCACAGCTGCCCCTGGCTCCAGGCAGCAGGGTACGTTTCCTCCTACTGCACATTGGGAGGGTGCAAGGCTCTGCTCGACCCCCAAAGGAGGGGGGTTAACACTGGCTCCGGGGAGATCCATGGGTACGAGGACAGGGCAGTATCGGTGAAGGGCCTGGATCTGTTCTGGGCTCTGGATGTCTCGGCAGACCTCCTGTGACAGGCAGGAGAAGTTGTCCAGAAGCTCCCCCATGCATGCTTTCAGCTGATTCCTTTCTGACAACAGCTTCTCTTTCTCACACACCTGGAAGGAAAAAATGAGAAGGCCTAATCAAGCCTGCTCAAGAGGACACAAAGTCTCATTTCAGAGGGTTCTCAAACCTTTGTTTTGGCATCCTGTATTGTAACCTCACTTCAGATTGACTAGGCAAGAATCTAGCACATTAAGACACATTGTCCAGGGACTGTGGCTTTCACACACTTCTGCCTCATGTCACAGCTGAGCAGCCTTACCACTTGGGCACTGACATCCACACCTCCCCAGTGTGGTGTTTCTCCCTCTGTGTCCCAGGAAGCAACAGGCCAAGTCACCGCCAACATTCTGCTCTCCTGGAGTTTGGAATTTGTAGGGAACTGACTGGAAAACTCTTGGTTCCAAATCTTAAGAGTCGAAAAATCTTCCCCTAATGTCTCAGGTTACTATTTTGTGGGGTAAAAGTCAACTAATTGTTGGATATTTTGAAAAAGATAGAAACAAAACAAAACAAAAAAACCAAAATACAAAACCAAACCAAAAAAAAGCCAGCAGTGGCCAGGGGTCAAGGGAGGGAGGGAGATGGTGGAACACAGTAGGTTTCAGGCCTGTGCACTGACAGCACCCTGTGCAAATCCAAATTGTGCAGAACAGTGAATGTGAACTCTGAAGTAAAGCAGGGTGTTAGATGAAAATGGTATGTGAACGTAGGCTCGTCCTTCGCAATAAACGTTCTGCTCTTGTTGGGAGTGTCCAGAGTAAGGGACATTTGGGAACCCCAGATACTCCATTCAGTTTTGAAAGGAGTCTAAAACTACTATGAAGAAGAAAGTCTAGTTACAGAAAAACAAACAAGCAAGCAAGACTGCTTATCAGCAACTTTGTATGGTAGACCTGACCAGCAGACTCCCCAGCTTCTATAGCACAGCACACTGGAGACAATACATCCTCTGTAGGACACTGGGAACCATGCGTTGAATCCTGATCAGGGATCATCCCTGGGTACTGGATGGAGGGGCAAGGGACAGAAATGTGGAGTCTGTGCTCTAATATACTAGCCCAAGGTTCTAAGATGTTTCTCCTATTAAACAAAATTCCACATATGCTCCTGGATTTCTTACATTTGTCACCCCCTGAGAGATGAGTTTAGCGCCAAAGAGGAGACAAATTCAAGTTTTACCATCAATATTTGTGTGAGGAAGTGTGGAGAGGGTTCATGACACTCACACATTATAGTTATATATATCATTATATACATCACTATAGCAGCCCAAGGAACAGGGTGTCTTGCGGGCAAGCCGAGGCAAGGATGGGAGGAGAAGTGAAGGGGAGGGAGAGAGGAGCAGGTCTCTGACACAGGAACTGTGCACATTCTGATATGAATGCAATCTGGCAGGCAGCGTGGGTATGTGTGCTAGAGAGAGATTTATATGGGGAAAGGACACCTGCTAAAATATTTATAAATTTATCTAGAAAACATGTTTTAAAAATGAAAAATAAACAGATGTACAAGTGCAGCTTGAGAGAAATACATTATGTGCATCTGCAAACTAGGGAGTTGAGCATGTGGGAGGCATGGGGGGGGGAGCAGGAATTGAGTACAGGGCCTGTCGGGAACTGTGCCGTGGCAGACCAGGCTGGCCGGTCCTGACCACTCAAGTCAT
>LOEQ01000580.1:380832-392547 GCA_001685075.1 Bramus lutescens | reverse complement strand
GCTCGGAGAGGTCTTTGTCCAAATTGCTCACCCCAGAATACGAATGCACTGGAGTGCTCACTTGGTCACACGTGCTCGAGGAGAAGATGACACTCCTCCGGTCCAGCTCTCCTTCCTGTTTACAGAGAGCTTCCGGCCCAGGCCCCCTGAGCGGCGACCCCATCGTGAAGTTGGACACATCCTTCTGGCCCACGTGGGGCTGTCCATAATTCCCCGTGAAAGGGGTGTAGTCAGTTTTAAGGTCACCCTGAGAGATCCCCTTGTTAAAAGGGCACGCTGAACTCCTGACAAAGTGTTGCTGAGATGTACTGGGCAGGCCAGATGACTCCACACCTTTTGCTATACTGAACAGAGACCGTAGACAGGAAGGTGAGGACACACTCCTGGATCTGTCCAGGCAGGTGGCTCCAGTAGGGGTACTGGGGGTAGGGGTAGGGCTGGGCTGTTTCCGGTCCATCTCAACATCCCCCGGTCTGTCTTTGATGTCAGTTTCATCTCCAGACAGGCAGAGTGTGATGCTCTCCTCCTCGGTCTCTTCACTGGGTGGCTCACTTTTAATCTGTCCCCTGGAGAGCCCTGGTTTGAGGCTATTGCTGGGGCTGTCTTCATTGAATGTGTTTGCAAACCCTGAGGTACTGTGTGAGGACGCACTATAGACATTCTTGGTACATGCAAGCTGGTACTTCTTGTATCTAGGGTACTGTGTCAACGCATCCTTTTCTAAGTTTTCCTTGGTGTCTGTGGGTACCTCAGACTCAGGTAGCAAGGCTTCCTTCTCTGCTACGGGGATGGCAGCGGCCTCAAAGCCAATGGGGTCGGTGGGGCAAGCCATCTTCGCTGTCTCTGAGTCCATCGTCTCTTCCTCCTCCTCCTCTTCTCCTGCAGAGTTCCCATGGTCCTCTTGGGGGCGCTGGCACGCGCTGTCCTTCCGGCACACAAACAGGCCATCCTCACTGTTCAGGAGCTGTGTCTGCAGGAAGCTGAAGCAGGAGTCCTCCAGATTGTGCATGCGCAGGAACTCGGCACAGCGGATGACCTCGCGGATGTTCTCTCTGCTGAGTAACAGCTTGGCAGTATAGGCAAACTGGAGCAGTGGCCCAAAGCCCCTGGCCGTGACCTGCAAAACAAACAGGGAAATTGCCAATGTTACCATCAGCACGGCTATTGTCCTGGATTTCTCAACCAAAGCAAGATAACCAGACAGTGCTGATGCCCTTGAATAAAAACCGCAAAGGAGCAGTTAGTCTCGTCCTGGGTCTGCAATGCTTCTGCGTCCAATAATTAGTGCCTGTCTCGTGCCTGCCACCTCCGTACTTCACGGCATGAGCAGAACAGAATCACCAGGGTCAAATGGCGAAGCAAGATGACAAAGGGCTCACTGTTTACACTGATGAAATGTCCTGGCGAAAACGCACAGAACAATGGGAAGCCTATTCATTTCTGTCCCCGTCAGTCCTGTCGAGTGCCAGTGTACACAAGAGGGGGTGCTGTGACTCTTCTTGAAGCCAAGGAAAGCATTGACATTGTCATGTCAACCACAAAAATGGCAGGATGGCCCTATCAAAAATGCAGTCTATGGAGTTTTAAAAACAGTTTCTCCTTACAATGTTAAAATAAACATGGAAAAATCTCTCCTCTCCACAGTTTCTACTTGGGATAGTTCTCCTCCTCCTCCTTCTTCTTTTTTTTTTTTTCTCTCGAGACAGGGTCTCACTATGTACATCTGGGTGTCCTGGAACTCACCAATGTAAACCAGAGAGTCCTCAAATTCACAGAGATCTGCCTGCCTCTATCTCCCAAGTGCTGGGATTAAAGATGTTCACCACTATGCCCAGCCCTACTTGGAATTTTTCCTTCCTCCCTCCCTCCCTCCCTCCTCCTTTTTTTTTGATTCATTTATTTATTATATATACAGTGTTCTGCCTGTATGTATGCCTGAATGCCAGAAGAAGGCACCAGATCTCATTATAATGGCTGTGAGCTACCATGTAGCTGCCAGGAATTGAACTCAGGACCTCTGGAAGAATATCCAGTGCTCTTAATCTCTGAGCCATCTCTCCAGCTCCCCTACTTGCAATTTTCAGTCATCATGTCATATCTGATCTTACAAAAAACCAAAGATGATGACAATTGTCAAGAAGAAATTAACTCCTGGTTCAGAAAGAGTTAGGGGTATGCAGATCTATACAATTTGGCTATCATTTCAATGGTTGCAGCCTCCAAGTAGCAAAGGACATGTGCTATCCCTTCCCTAATTATTATTATTAGTTTTACTATGAAGCTGTCTAAAATCTCCTGTGGCTATGCCTAATGCATTTGCTGCTTCTCCAGTGTATTTTATAGACACATGTATGTACAGGCACACACACAATGACTTAGACAATTAAAAATATGTTGCATGTGGTTAACTGATTTTTTTTTAAAGATAGAAACATCTAAATGCAGGGGTTTGGGGTAGGCTTCCTTACCCTGCATATAATATTTGGTATCCTGTAGATCCTTACTGACCCTGCCGCTGATCCAGGGGGAAGACAGGCAGAGTTACAGAGCATGTGAACACATTAAACAGAGCAGCCGTCATGGGTGCTTGCTGAAACTATAGTGGTCACAGGTTTCTGTGGGGGACGACACTGAGGGAGATGGAGTGGTAAGATTGGGTGACTTCTGTAATCTTTGACTTCTTGCAGCATGCAGAGTCCAAACTCATTAAAAAGACCTGCCTCTACCATAGAAGGCTTAATGCATTTTGTCCTATCAACCCTTGCAGCCGGAGAGAGGAAATGTCCTGGGTTCTCCAGGACCCATTCTTCAGGGAAAGAAGAATATTCAGGCACACACTGACTGGGATTTTAAATGTTGACATTGTTGAAGTACTTACTAAAAATCCAAATAAAAATAATTGGCCAGGTAATAAGTTCAAAGGAATTCAGCCACCAGAAACATGCTGATTTGGAATAAGACATGTAAAGAGGAAATCTTATATGTATGAAGGAATTAAACAAAGGGCAAGAAAGGGAGAAATTAAATTGTTACTACTTTCAGATGACATGATTTTTAAAAGTAGGTAACCCTGAAGATTCTACAAGTTATGATCATGAGCTAAAAGTAATTAAATACAAAAACCAACATAAAAAAGCCAGCAGCATTTCTACAGACTTCAACAGAAATCCCATTTACAATAGCTACACAAAACACTTAGAAATAAATCTAATCAATGAGGTAAAAGATCTCTACAGTGAAAACTATAAAACACTGATGAAATTGGAGGCAGACAGACAGAAGGGTATCATGTATGAGTAGCCTCGAAGAGTTAACACTGTTAAAACATTCATATTATCCAAGCAAACCTACGATCAATGCAACCTTTCTCTTCTGGCAGTGTACACAGCATCTTCCACCACCGTGAAGGTTAGCCAGTAGCGGCCAATCTTCCATGGAAGTGGTGTCATTAGCAGGACAATCCTACCATCAAGTTCTGGGTGGCAATCAAGAGCAATGACAATAGCCATTAGTGTTTGGGGGATCTATGGGACTTCATTGGCCAAAACCTCGAAAATAGTAACCCATTCCAGCATGTGTTATGTAGTTGGGAGCATTGTTCTCCTGTTATAGGGTGTTCTGGTTGGTCCTCTGCCAACCTGACGTAAGTTGGAATATCAATTAAAGAAACACCTCTATCAGTTTAGCCTGCAAGCAGGTCTGTGAAGAATTTTCTTGACTGCTGTGGGTGGTACCACCCCTGGGGAGGTGGTCCCTAGTGGTATAAGAAAGCATGATGATCAAACATTTCTCCATGGTCTCTACTTTAGCTCCTGTCCTATCCCTGCATAACAGACTGTAAGTTTTAAGGTGAAATAAACAGTTTTCACTCCCAAGTTGCTTTTGGTCAGGCTTTTTTTTTTTGTCACAGCCAATAGAAATCTAACTAGAACATAGGATAACTCCATTTAACCTTTTTTTTTTTCCTCTGTAGCTTTGAAACCTGTCCTGGAATTAGCTCTTGTAGACCAGGCTGGCCTTGAACTCACAGAGATCTGCTTGATTCTGCATCCTGAGTGCTGGGATTAAAGGCATGCGCCACCACCAACCAACTCCATTTAAACTTTTAAAAGATGTATATTGATATATTTTATGGAGTTCCTATAATAGTAGATGGCTTTTTCAAATCTGGCTCTGCCTCTTAATTATTATTATTTTTTCTTTTTCAATGTGCTGTGAGTTGCTGTCCTCTGTGCCAAGCAACTGCCATCTTGGAGTATCCAGCTATTCTCAACTACTTCCTCCCACTGGCAGTGCTGCATGTGGCTTGGGAGAGAGGCTAGAGTATATACAGCCTATCAGTTAGGAGAGACTAGATGGGTCTACAGGAAGACTGCCATCGCTACTGGGTAAGGACTTTCAGGTACAGCTAGGTGGGGAAGGAGAGCACATAACCATGTAAGTAATCTCTTACTTCTATACTCTGTAAGGATGCCATAAACACAGGGGCTCTTTGAGGGAACTTTGGGGGAAATCATGTTTCAGGTTGGTCATTAAGACTTCAGGAGGAGGAGTAGACATTGCTTTGTAGCAACAGTATAGAACCACAAAAGATCCAGAATAACCAAAGAAATCTACAAGAAAAATAATAAGGAGAGAAGCATGGTTACTACTCCTTTTCAAAGACAACATGAACTGCAGTGACCCAGGAGGCATTGCCATGGCATTCCATAGGACCAGACCAGGGGAATGGAATAGAGAGTCCAGAAATGAATCCATACATTTACAGACAGCTGTTCTGACAAAGGTGCTAAGAACACACAACAGGGAAAGAACAATTACTTCTGGTAATGCCACTGGGAAAACTGTACAACTATACAGAATGAAAACAGACCCTTGTCTCTCCCCAGACACAAACATCCGCTCAAAGTATATGAAATGCTTAAATGTAGGCTCTTAAACTGCAAAACTTCTAGAAGAAAGCATGGAAGCATGCATGAAATTCCATTATATTGGTCTGGACTATGATGGTTCTGGATATGACCTAACATATACTGCCTCATTTTGGGGTATGAAGAAATAAAAGCTAAAATAGAGAATGGGATTATATCAGAATTTAAAAAAGCCTATACATAGCAAAGGAAATAACAGAGTGAAAAGGGAACCAACAAGATAAGATATTTGCAAACTCTACATTTACTACACGCCAAATGTAAAAACAAAACAAAACAAAATGCATGAGGCCAGCTATGGTGGTCAACCATTTAACCTCAGCGCTCAAGAGGCAGAGGCAGGCAGATCTCTGTGAGTTTGAGGTCAGCCTGGTCTACATAAGGAGTTCCATGTTAGCCAGGGCTACATAGTGAGACCCTGTCTCAAAAAAACTTATAAGAAACTCAATAGGAAGAAAAATTTCAATTAAAAAAGGGGCAAAACCTGAAACAAAGTCTTTAAAAAAAAAGACATACAACTAGCCCATGGATTTACAAGAGTGTCCAGCATCGCTCATAATCAGGGAACTGTGATTCGAATCCACACCAGGGATTGGCAGTTATCAGACTGGTAAAACTTAGTATGCGCTGGTGAGGCTGTGGAGAAGAGGAGTCATTGAAAGTTTCTTAAAAAATGAAAAATAGAACCTCATTGCCAGGATACAAATATACTGTCCAAAGACATGTGCAGAAGAGACACAAAGAATGACAAGTTAATTAATGAGTAATAGCATAAGCAAGCCAACCAAGGAAGTGCCATACAAGAATATGTAAATAGCTGTCAGCTGAAAACCCAGACAAATACAGGAGAAGAGACTGGTGGCCTGCAGGTCCCTTGAACACACTCAATGGGATACCAGGACACAGTTAAGTCCCTGTTTGTTTATATTGTGGGTCAAGGTTGTATTCACACAATGTGCACATTTACAACTGCCACTGCAGGGGAACCCTACCTAGGTCATGGTAATAGGTTCAAATGTACACAAAGCAAGTGTCCATCACACCTTCCGAACAGGGCTAAAGCCAGAAAAGGTTGTCAACATACTAGATTAGCCTTCACGTCTCCAAAGATGCTTCCACAACCTGCCTATTTTGAGGGACCACTTAAATCCACTCATTGTATCAGATGGCCAGTGTCCAAGTAGCATGGGAAGCTGTACATCCATAAGGCTGCGATTACATCTGCATTGCTATTTACTCTTTGTTCTTAAGGAGTAAGTCTCTGATAATGGGAAAAAGTAAGAAGGGAGGGAGGCAGAGAATCCTTTTTAACACCAATGACCCATAAAATTGTATTTAAAAACCCAAGGATCATAAAGTGGAATGAAGTGGTTAGAAATAGAAAACCAGTTCCGTTCCACTGCTGTTAGTGAGCACAGTTCCCTTGCTGTGAGGAGGAACATGGATGTATCTAGGCTAAAGACCCCGGTCATTCAGGAATGTCCCAAAGGCATGGTGAACAGATGTGAGTAAGTACAACATTAGGAAGAACTTGGAATAATAGCCTTTGATTGGCATATCCTGGATGGATGGCTTTGAAGAACATTTTTTTCATCATGCATAGCTATATTGCTCTCTGGCCTGGAATTCACAGACATGCTGTATGGATGCTACTAGACTTCACATCAAGAGCAGACAGAACATTCCATGTGGGACTGAGACCAGGAAGGGTGCAGGGACTAATGTCTTCCTGCTTTGTGTGTCCTACTGGCTACTGATCTTAGTCAATGATTGGAACACACAAGGCAGTGGCATCAACCTGTAGGTGTTAGCTTTGAAAGTAGTAAGACCAGGCCACCAAACCCACATTGACATGAATCAACACACTGACAATGGCCTATCAGAACTTTGACCCTTAACACTTAATTCCTTTGGGTTCTGACTCACTGTTTCCATGTAGTTAATGCAAGAAAGATGGGCTAATAAACACTCAGCTAGCAGGACACACAGTGGGTGCAATTTGAGGGATGGGGACCTCATTACCTCCCAAGGGACCCATCTTGCTACTGGGAAGAGCTTATGATAAGAAACACAGCTGGCCTTTAAACATATATATAAAAATGGGAGTCCCATGAGTTTTGTGGGGATAACCAATTGGGTTTGATGTGAGCGCCACAGGAGATAATTTTTCATGTCTGGTACTGTAAACCTGGTCAAAAGCTCATTGCTGGGGAGGTGATAAGCCTGTGTGTGTGTGTGTGTGTGTGTGTAACATATTACTGTTGTTTTATTAGGTGGACAGATTATAAAACTGCCTACTAAATATGTATGTTTAGACCCATATATTTGTGCTGCTCTCAACTCTGGTCAGGGAAGCATCTTTCAGTAATGAGCTGCAGTCAGTGTAAAGATTCATAACTGGTCATCGTGCAGAGACTAAGTGTAAGTACTCATCCCTCAATGAGATATTACATCAATCCAAGGCTCAGTGACCATCATGGAAGAGGGGCAGACAAACGATGGGGAGGACTCTGGTAAAACACTGTCTTCTCATCATGACATGGCCACTGCACTCATGAGCTCACAGCAACCGGGGTACACATGACCAACAGGAGATTAAGCTGGGTAGTAATTCTAGTGTGGATGGGGGAAGGGGTCATGAGGTCCCTCCCCTAATTTAGGAGCCACTGGAAATTGACTGCCGCTGGGGAAAGGGGAGTAACGTTTTTTGGAGGTGTAGCCATCAGTGTGTTGCCCATGCTCCTGTGGAGGGCTCTATCTCTGGACGGGCAGCATTGATGGAACTCAGTAGCTTAGTAAAAACAAATACAGAAAAGGATATGAAGTTAGGAGAGGTGGAGGGGGAGTTGGAGGGGAAAATAAGGAGTGGATATCAGCAAAATACATGGCATAAAGTGTTAAATTCAAATAAAATATTGTATATTTAAAATAGGGGCTGGAGAGTTGGAGAGATGGCTCAGCAGTTAAGAGCATTCCTCTTGTAGAGGACGTAAGTTTGGTTCCCAGAACCCACAGTTGTTGTGGAATATTATTTTAACTGTGTAAAGGTGTGTTACATTTGTTTACGTTGAGGAATATTACTTTAACCGTGTAAAGGTGTGTTACATTTGTTTATGTTGTGGAATATCACTTTAACCGTGTAAAAATGTGTTACATTTGTTTATGTTGTGGAATATCACTTTAACTGTGTAAAGGTGTGTTACATTTGTTTATGTTGTGGAATATTACTTTAACCGTGTAAAGGTGTGTTACATTTGTTTATGTTGTGGAATATCACTTTAACCGTGTAAAAATGTGTTACATTTGTTTATGTTGTGGAATATCACTTTAACTGTGTAAAGGTGTGTTACATTTGTTTATGTTGTGGAATATTACTTTAACCGTGTAAAGGTGTGTTAAATTTGTTTATGCGGCATTTGTTTAATGAGGCAAGGATGTGTGTTTAACTATGTACAGATGTGTTGCATTTATTTCACCTTGCTTGCCTAAGGCACCTGATTGATCTATTAAAAAGATGAACAGCTAATAGCTAGAAAGAGAAAGGATAGGTGGGGCTTGCAGGCAGAGAGAATAAATAGGAGGAGAAATCTAGGCTAGGGAGAGAAACAAGAGAAAAAGGAGGAGGAGAGAATGAGGGAGATGTCTGGGGGCCAGAATCCAGACAGCTGCTAGCCAGCCAGTCATGAGCAGTGAAAGATATACAGAAGGAAAGAAAAGCAAAGAGTCCCAAGGCAAAAGGTAGATAAACAGGTTAATTTAAGTTGAAAGAGCTAGTCAGAAACGAGCCTAAGCTAGGCCAAGCGTTCAAAACTAAAAAGCCTCCATGTCATGATTTGGGAGCTTGGTGATGGCGTAAAAGAAAGGGCCTGTAAACACATTAGGTAGCTCAAATCTGCTTAAAACTCTGTTTTTTGAGACAGGGTTTCTCTGTGTATCTCTGACTGTCATGGAACTCACTCTGGCTGGGTGGTGGTGGTGCATGCCTTTAAATCCCAGCACTTGGGAGGCTGAGGTGGGCGGATCTCTGTGAGTCGGGGCCAGCCTGGTTCTAGGGCAGCTAGGGCTGTTACACAGAGAAATCCTGTCTTGAAAATAACAACAACAACAAAAACAAAACAAAACTCTGTAGACCAGGCTGGCCTCAAACAGAGATCCGAGTGCTGGGATTAAAGGCGTGCATTACCACTGCCCAGGGAAAACTTGTTCTAAGAGATCTGACATCCTCTTCTGGCCTCCACAGGCAGCACACAAGTGGAAAACAAACAAACACATACACACATGCACACACACACCCCTTCAAAAATATTTTTAAATTGGAGTTAAGAATTTTTTTATGGGACTAAGAACATCCTTCTCCATTTAAGGCACATAATTGATGCTCCCTCGTTGGGTTCAAAACAAACATATGGCTGCGTCAGGGAGCCCATTTGAAGCCTCATCAGGTGAAGTCGGAGGTGTGGGGATGGTGGGGATGGCCCTCCAGGAAGGATGTGTACCCCTCAATGTCTCTTGTCTAGAGCCTTGAAAAGCATGGAAACCTGTATGTTCAGGGGCATCATGGGAACTTTGCCACTGTAGGAACTGGGACGATAACGGTAACAGTTATGCTTCTGGGCTTCTTAAACATATGCTGCCAACCACTCCGGTACGATATGTTTTCCTAGCAAAGCACTTGTCAAATAAAGCAACCCTGCTCAGTTTTCATCTCCACAGCACGATGGTCTATTTGGCAGGCCAGAGACTGTCTTATCCTGGAGATGAGGAGGCAGGGCTACTGTCTTCGTGGTGTGAGTTGTTTATCACTAAGGTCCGACTTGACATTTGGTCCCCCACACACTTGCTTCACTTTATTTTCAGTTTACTCACCTGAGACTAACTTCACCAGACAAATAAAAACGTGTGTAAAAGAAGGATATATCTTTTAAAAATCTCTAGAAACTCATGGCAAATGAAATGTAGTCATACATATTTTCCATTTGTTTAAAAACAGACTAAACCCCTCTTTTAAGACCATGCATTCAGGGATGGGATACAGCTTAGTGACAGAGCATTTGCTTACTATATATAAGTACCCATGCCCATAAAAAACAAAAAAGATAATGCTTTAATATTAATTTTTCTACAAATGAAGTTATCTAATTATATTAAAAATGAGCACTCAAAGTAATGGGTTTAGTTATGTCACTTTTATACATTGTCTTTTTTAATTTGACTTTATTTTACACATATGGGTGTTTTGCCTGCAAATAAGTCTGTGCTCCACACACATGCAACGCCTCTATAGAGACCAGAAGACGACATCTAATCCACCGGAGGGGTTACAGATGGTCCGGAAGCCCATGGGTGCTGGGACTCAGAGCCTGATCTTCCAGAAGAGCAGTCAGTGTTCTGAACTATTGAGTCATCTCTCCAGCCCCCTTTGTATTTCTTGATCCTCTTTTCCTACTCCCCTTCCCCCTGCCTCTCCCACTTGGGTCCTTCTTTTCTTTATGTCAAGTGCATTCTAGTACCATTTTGTTATCCTCCCCGACTTTCTTAAGAACTCTTCTCCCCCTCACGATCCCCTTCACAGTTTCACGATCTTAGCTACTCTTCACAGATGTACCCACACATAAAAAAATTAAAATCAATGATCAAAATAGGAGATGCTAGCTTATGGTATTTGCATTTCTGAATCTGGGTTACCACAATACAATAATTTCCAGTTCTATCAATTTTCCTGAAAATTGTTTTTTTAATGACTGTATAGCATTCCATTGTGTACATATACCACATCTTTACCTGTTCCTCTGCTGATGGACATCTAGGTTAGTTCCATTTCATTGCTATTGTGACTAGTGCAGCAATAAACACACACATGGTAGGATATAAAATGTCAGGACTCAGTCTTTCAGGAATATGCCCAAGAGTGGTCTAGCTGGGTCATAGGGCAGTTCTAGTGTTTCAGGTTTTGCTTTGTTTTTCAAGACAGGGTTTCTCTGAATAGCCCTGGCTGTCCTGGAACTCTCAATGTAGACCAAATTGGCCTTGAACTCAAGAGATTTGTCTGCCTCTGCCTCCCTACCACTGGGATTAAAGGTATGCATCACCACTACCCAGCCTTTTCAGGTTTTGAAGAAGTGTTCATATTGATCTCCATGGTGATTGTACCAGATTTCACTTCTACAGCCTCACCAACATTTGCTGTTATTTGTCACTTCTAACTTTAATTTTTTATAGTTAATCCTTGTCACATTTTTCCCTTCTAACACATTATGCTATACAAGCACAAAACACTTAGGTTGCATGTGTTAGACTAATTAACCTTGTTACTAGGAGGAATGTATTAAGGTGACCAACCTCATACAATTTCTGATCATTCTAGTATAATTTAGACAAAGCGTCGTGGCCTGAAAGTAGATAGGCTCTCACAGGCTCATTTATTTGAATGCTTGGTCCCTAATTGCAGAACTGTTTTGGGAAGGATTAGGAGGTATGGCCTTGTTGGAGGAGGTGTGTCACTGGGATTGGGCTTTAGGTTTCAAGAGCCCACTTCAGGCTTTTCTCTCTGCCCTGCCCTCCCCTTTCTGCTTCTAACTTGTGGGTCAGGATGTAAGCACTCAGATGGTGCTATAGTACCTTGCTTGCCTGCCTGTCTGCTGCCATGTTCCTGGCCACGATGGTCATGGACTCGCCCTCTGAAACTGTAAGCAAAGTCTTAAAATGCTCTCTCTTTTTTTAAAAAAAGTTGTTTTAATATTTATTTATTTATTTATTTATTTATTTATTTATTTATTTATTTATT
>LOEQ01000580.1:360782-380725 GCA_001685075.1 Bramus lutescens | reverse complement strand
TTTGGAAGAGCAAGCAATGCTCTTAACCTCTGAGCCATCTCTCCAGCCCCAAAATGCTCTCTTTTTAAAGTTGCTTTACTCATGGTGACTCTTCAGAATAACACAAGAATAACTAAGACAGAAGTTGGTTCTACCAATAGGAGCACCAGTGGGAGAACAGAGTATTCTGTTTTCAATTTCAACTGTTTTCATTTTTCCTGACTTAATCATCCGTTTCTTTTAGGCAAGAAAGACAAAGGCCAGCAGAGACCTACTAAAGTCACATGACTACTAAAGTCACATGACTTAACTAAGTCTTCTGACTGCAGAGTTCAACTTCTAAGCTCTCTTCCTACTTCTTTATCTCTAAAATGAGGCAGAATAGAAATCCTGAGTAATGTGGAAACATGCTATTGCAAATTTCCTTGTATTTCCCACAGGATTCAGTTGTAGTCAAGTCTATTTAAAGATGTCTGGCCAGCTGGATGTGCTACCTATTGGGTATGAACGTGGGTAAACTTCATACTTTGGTGTTATTTTCATTATTCAGATTCTGGGCCTATCCCCTAGACTGGAGATAACTTCTCTATTTCTCCATCGCTCAATGAAACTCTTAAAAATACCTTTACAGAATTATTCTTCGACAGTTTCATGCAAGTATATGTTTTGATGAAATCGACCCTAATCACCCTTTCTTGTCCTCCTCTCAATTCTACTGTAGCTCTTCCTCTTCCCAACAAGACCCTTTTCTCACTTTCATGTCTTTCTCTTTGTGACCCATTGAGTTTAACAGGCTTGCTTGGACGCCTGGCTGGGTGGGTGGGGCTTATCTACTGGGGCAGAGTTGCAATACCCTCTTCTTACTTGGGAAGTCTACAGGACACCAGCAGGTTCAGCTGAACATCAGACTTTAGAATCTGGACAATGTTTGCCATGATTAACTCGATAGGATCTAGAATTACCAAAGAAATAGGCTTCTAGGCATGTGTGTAGAGGATTATATTAGGTTAAGTTGAGTTGGAATGACCCACCATAAACGTGGAAAATATCACTGCATAAGTTGGGTGCCCAGGAATGTATAAAAAGGGAAAGGGAACTAAGTCTAAGCATTCACCTCTCTGTGCTTCTTTACTGAAGAGGCCATGTGACCAGCTACACCCTCAGGCTCTGGCTACCATGATTTCCCTGCCACAATGGATTGGACCCTGCCTCTCTTGAGCTAATTCTGTCAGCGTATTTTATCACCACAGCAGGAAGAGTAACTAAGACAATGTAAAAGAATAGAGGGCTTTTTTGGTAGGGTATCAGTGCGGCGCCCAGTTGAGAAAGACAGCCTGGGAAAGCTGGTGTCTAGAGGCAGCTCAAGAGTGAGCTCTGTCAGCGTTGGCTGGCTTGGAACTGTCACCGGGCTACGGACCCCCGCCCTTTTTTTTTTTTGTATTCCTTTGGTTCTTGCAGGGCTAGGAAGAACTGAGAGGGCCACAAGCACACAGTGGCACCCCTTCCTAACAACTGCCAACCTCCTGGGCCAGGGAGCCTTCATTTCGACTGGGTCATTCTACTCCTTAGCTTGCCACTTGCATATGAGGTACGCGTGATTTTCTCTTTCAGGTCAAGACAGTTATGTTTCTCTAGTAAATGACAGGCAGAAGTCATATCAGATATAAATATATTCATATTTACCCAAACAGCACACAATGAAAATAGCAGCTCTCCCTTCTGAAAGATTATGCAAGGGAGTTCATGGAACAATTTTTAGAATATGATTTCAATATAAGTACAGATCTTAAAATAGACATAAAATAGTAGCATTTTACACTCTGCAGTGTAAAATGAAAGCGAGAAGCATCCCACTCACTAGAAATCAAGGAGTAAAACGTGCAGTAGTTATAGTTTCGTCTGAAAAACCACTCCCAAAGGTCTATGTTTTTTTAAAAAAGATATTTAAAAAAAATCTAATTTCTATGCTAAGTGACCGTCTCTCCAGTCAGAAGCACAGTGATCTTCCTAGGCCAGAACTCTCTTGAGGCAAGGCCTGGTTTTGCCCTATCATCCCCTCTAATCATTCCAAATTGTCAGCCACTTGATTGTCACCCAGAAAATACTAAACCTGTTGAGAGGCCCCAGTGATGAGAGGCAAAGGCCCTCATTAGAGTCCTTCACCTTAGGCTGGAAACTCTCCCTCTGAGATTTACCAGTTCTGCGTCCTCTGCTTCCCTCCTGCAGTTATGGATTGCCTTCTTATCAGGAACCTTGCCCTGAATCAGGGCTACAGTCACTGCTGTAGTCTACACGGTCACCTCTTCCACTCTCGATTAGATTTCTGAGTCACGTGGATAAAGATTTATTCCTCACAGTTAACGTCTCTCAATCCTATGCTTTCCAGCACGTGCTGCTCAGCCATGTGCATACACCTTACAGTATATGATATACTTTTCCAGGTACTCAGAAATGTTCCTTTGGAGAAATAGTTCTTTGGTCTTTTGAAGACTAACCCTAAAAAAAACAAAACAAAACAAAAAAATCCTGACAACAACAACAAAAAACACAAAAAACACTACAAAAATTTCTGATGTCTGCTTTTCAAATGATATTTTGAGCTCATAATTCCTCAAAAGATTTTTAACCATGACAGGTTGCAATACAATCATGTCTAGTTACTTTCTGTAGTTTGGGGTTTAATTAATCTAGATTGGGGGTACAGGTACTTTCTTGTGGTCCATGGACCCAGGCTTTCTAGTCCTTGGCCTTACCTTACTTTTTGGTTTGATGGTTACATTCCTTAACAGACATGAGGAGTTAATTCTGAGCTCTTTGCTATCCTCAGCACCACAGTCTTAATTAAACAAAATTCCTTGCATAATGAGCCTCCTTTGTAGAAAAAAAGATATTTGTCTGAATTTTGTTGTGGGTATTCCTAGTCCTTCAGAATCATGTTTCCCTGTATATGCATAGCCTCTACCATTGTGTTATTTAAAAACCCTTTCAAAATATCTTGAACCCCAAACTACTAACTCATGTAGGGACCCTTCAGGACTCTGGGTTTGGTAAGATTTTCCTGGATCTGATATCAAAGAACAAGAAAAGAAAGAAAAACTATTCAGGTGGGATTGTCTTAAGAACATTGCCCAGTAGGCGGTGATGGCACACACCTTTAATCCAGCACTCAGGAGGCAGAGGCAGAGGCAGAGGCAGGCGGGTCTCTGTGAGCTTAAGCCAGCCTGGTCTACAGAGTGTGTTTCAGGACAGGCTATACAAAGAAATCCCATCTCAACCCCCTCCCCCTGAAACCCAAACCAAAACCCAAACAAAATAATATTCATAGAAAGACAATTGACAAAGTGAAAGGTGATATTAGGAATGGGGGAAAATCTACGAAAATTATTCTCCTGAGAAGGGGTTGTTCACACTAGAAAAGAATTCCTATAAGTCAATAACAAAATATCCCTCAATAATCTGATTTAAAATTGAATGGAGACGTCAAATTGGCATTTCTTCAAAGATATACAAATACCCAACAAGCATATGAAAATTACTTATTACTAACCATTAGGAAGACGCATATAAAAAACCACGATGGGGTATTAACCATTATTATTGATCCACTGGGATAGTCATTCTTGACAGTAACAAGTGTTGACAAAATGCTGAGCAACTGAACCCTTGTGCACAGTTGGCAGGGCTGTAAAAAACAGTCAAAAATGAAAAATCACAGGAAAATTCCTCTACTGGTGAAAATACAGAGGACTGCTGTATGACTCAGTGGTCACACTTCTGGGTAAACCTCCAAGAGAACCAAAGCAGAGGATTAAACAGAATTTGCACACTTATGTCACAGACACACCACTTGCAAAAGCCAAGAGGTGGAAGCAATTCAAATGTCCAGGGACAGTTGAAAGGATCAATCGATGGGGTAGGTACACACAGTGACGTCCTTCCATATTCTATGACATGGGCCAATGACCACTCCAGTGCTCTGCTGACTGAAGGGAATTCTGAGGGCTATTCATATGAGTGACATTTAGGAGCATGCCTCTCCTTTGCTTTAATTGTAAATGGGAACAAGACCATGGCTCCTCCCACCATGTGACCCACCATGAACTACATTAATACCAGTGTTACTTGGTGACTTCTCATTTTCTCCATACTCCCCAGAGGGCCCCCGTCCTCATGTTTCTAGACTCGCTTAACCCTTGAACGCACAACGCTGTTCTTTTCCTTCCAATTATTTCTTTTTTATTAGAATACATATCAGTGTGATGCCATTTTCTTCATTAGGTTATTGGGCTACTTAAACAGTTCTATTTATGATCAGGCCACTAAGCTAAAACTCAAAATTTGAAAATTAGTCCTGATGGAGCTGGCGAGATGGCCCAGAGATTGAGAGCTTGCTGCTCTTCCAGAGGACCTGAGTTCTGTTCCTAGTACCCAGATTCCAGCTCTAAGGGACCCCACACCCTTTTCTGGTCTCTGTGGGTGCTCTTATATATGCACACACACACTCACACATCAAAATACAATAACTTAAAATATTCCTCCTGCCTTACTCATAGAGAGTAAATTATTGCGTCTTTCCTCTTCCCTGGGCTTCGCTGATCATCCATCACACAGTTCACATGTTCACATTCATGTCAAGCTTGTTGCTTCTGCCATCACTGGTGCTACGAGTTTAGCAGGAAGCTCAACTCTCTTACTGCTCACAATTTTCAACCTAAAGCATTCATCATGAGATCTCAATAATGATTAGCTGAATTGTACTGAGCTCGTTCTAGCATGGGCTACTGAGGTGAGCGGCTTGACTCCTTCTTCCACAACTTAACCATCATATATTTGAAGCCACATGTCCTGCCTGGTAACCTTCAAGTAATGAAGTCATTTTTCCATCTGAAATAAAAAAAAAACTGGCAGATCACATCTCCTATAGAAAGTGTTGTCTTCTTGACCCCAGGAAGCAAGCAGGGTCCTATGCCACCCTTCCCCTAATAAACCACCAGGATCCAGTGTGCCAAGGAGGGACCACTAGTCACATGGGCATAGCATTCCTAAGTCATTCATCTTCTGCCATTTCTTTCCTTTATTGGCAAAACAGGGATGAACACGGACATTATGAGGAAATGCAGAGAATCTGCTTGGAAGGCTTTTGAGAGACAAGCAGAGCCCCTGCCTTTGCTTTTTAAAAACAGAAATCTCCAAGTGTGGCACAGCTTTGAAAATGCCAATTAAACTAGTAGCTGTCTGGACAGCATCACCATTTCCTTCTGTAATTAGTGTGGAAGACCAGGGTGCACCAATTCCTAGATAGGGTCACCACTGTAGGGAACTGGCCAGTTTCCTGCTCAAGGGTGCCACTCCCTGCTGATTCCACATCTCGTCTCTCCTGTACCTCCATGATCTCCATGGAGGGTCAAGCAGCAGGCTGGAGAATCCCTGAGTGAATGTTGCTAACACGGTCTGTTTGAGAAGGGGCTACCTTCTACTTATTTCCTTTGTATGATTTCCAAAATTTTCTCCACTCTAATAACTTTGGGTTTCTAGTTGTCATCTCTAATCAGATGCTCAGCCCTTCTTTGACTTCTAGCATTTGCTGAAGCTCTACCCGTTGCTCAGGTGCATCCTGAACCTGACTTCTCCAGCAGTACCTATGCACAGTGGTACCTCTGAAAGCTGGGGAGGATGGGGACGGGGTGTCCATCAGTAGGGAACGAGGGGCCAGGGAAAACCTTCACAAAGGAGGTGCCAATTCAACTGGCTCCTTCTTCCTCTGTCTTGGACAACAGATCTGCTTATGGACCGTCATTCTTTGCTGTTTCTCAGTGTTCTTTCATATTAGCTGAATATTTCCTGATGTCTCCCTAGATAAGGAAATCTTCAACTTAAAGTTTTCATGTGCCTTCTGCATGGACTCTAATAAAATTGGTTAAAATATGCATGGTGAAGACAATTCTGTAATTTTTAGAACACAATAACACCACACATTAGCAAAGGGTCACATTTTCACATCAAACCAATTTGGGTCACAAGGTAAACTCGACAGAAGCAAAAAAATACATTCTACCACGGAGGAACTTGAATGTACAGACGATACATGAAACAGGAGTAGAATGGCTCACTCACCTGTTGTTAAAATTGCTGCTGCAATATATGAAAGACTGAGGCTGAGGATGGGTTGCCTAACACATTGAGTTGAAATGGAAACAGGATAGGTGACGAGAGAGAACCAAAAAACAGAAACAGTTGCTGCTCTCCAAATATTGTGACCCTAACCTCGGTAAATACAAAAGAACAACGTCATGGGTTTCTAGGAAAAGTCATTCCATCGTCACTCAGGATGAATATCTTTCCTTAGTGAAAGAAATCACCCCCTTCCACCCAGCTAAACACCGAATGGATGTCCTGAAGGAGATGATACAGTAACTATTAAGGCTATGATTCCTTGGGAGAGCCTGGCAGTGCACACAAAGCTATAGAGCAAGCAGACGGGTGCTCAGAGAGGACATATAGCCGGAGCTGCGGGTCAGAGGGCATCAGCCCGCAAGTTGGTGTGAAAGGGAAGGTAGGCAGAGAGAAGCGGTGAGCTGAACGATCTTCTCTTAACCTGCTTAAGTTAGAAAACTTTAGATTTGGGCAAGTCCTTCTAAGTCATCATGAAAAAGTAAACTCAATCTTTTCTATCATAAAGTCAAGTCAGCATGGTTAGCAGGGAAGAGAGTTCAGGACGCTTAGCAGGAAAAAGCCCCACAAGGTAAGCAGGCAGAACTGTAAAGTGCTGAGAAGCTACAGAGAGAAAGCTCCCCAGAACGCAGGCGAGCAGGTTCAGCGCTCCAAGGATGCTGCACATCTAGACGATCAGCTGAAGTCCTGGTTTTCCTTATGAAGAGGATGGGCCACAAAGCTGTCATGCCACTGCCAGGAAAAGTCTTGTAAGTGTCCCATCCCAGGCTTGTGTGCCTGACGGAAAGTGCCATGTGGCGCTGAAGAGCAGTCACATTCTGGCTTCTGGTGGGGAAGGGGTATGGTTTGCTTCTCACCGTGTCACAGGTCAGAGAGCACGGGAGGACTAGAATGTCAAAGGGGTTATCACTGCACTTGACCAGATAACGAGCTAACTAGCACTACTAATAGATCAGCACATTCATACAAGCTTCTATATGTCCTCAGGGAGGCATTTTAAAAAATGCAGTATCAAGTGCTTTTTTTGGAAATGCTTTTTTTTTTTTCTTTTTCTGGGAAGCATTTCACTCCTCCGAAAGGATGCCAGGCTCATTTTTCCCCCAGTGCCAGTACATCCTCCTCACTTAGTCAAGCTACACTGCAGATACAAAGAAAAGATTTTGTTTCTGATTTCCTATGGATTCTCTAACAAACCCTGCAGAGCTGGACTGTGGCTTTGTTCATCCGCTCAGACCCCCTTCACCCAGTACTGCAAATTCTAAGACATGATCTTGCTAAAGACAGGCCAGGCCAGGAGAGGGAGCAAGAGAACACAAGATATCCCTATATCTGGGTCACAAGGAAAAGTCTGGGGATGAGTTTGGAGAAGCAAACTGCCTCACACACATATGTGAAATTCAAATGCTGTGCTTTTCTGAGGTGGGGGACTGCAAGCTTCTTGTCTGTCCATCACCCAGCATATATGTTTTTAACTGACGACTGAACACTGGTCTTTAAAAGGCTGCTTTTGTGATGAGCTTGTACTGGAGGAGAATGCTGAGCTGCCAACTTTACCAACAACTAACAACACCTTAAGGCAGTCACTCTGTAGTTCTCTTGGCTCTCCATCACCATAAGGGACAGTGATTCTGGAAGAAATGTCCCAAAAAGGCTTGTCTGGATTAGGTTTCTAGGCTGAGGTGTCACTCATCCAGAACAAAGCTATGTGATCAGAATTTTCACCTAGAGGCAGAAGGCTGGTGATGGCCAACTTCATACAGTAATGCAAGGCCACTTTATTCCTTTAACAAAAGCATCTCTGCCACCGTCCGAGTCAGATGCCTCGGCGGGGGGTGGAGGGAGTGGGGAACACGACACAAAACCATAATTGAGGAAAGGGGTCCTGGCTGGTAAGGCTCTGGACTAATGAGCCAGGACGAGTCAGCAGCTATATCCAGCAAAGGAAAGTTGGGATGTAATAAGGGAGGAAAAGCTGCTGGTGGAAGCGTGTCTAGCACTGGCATATAGACTGTTGGAGCAGCAGGAAAGATGAACAAAGACACAAGAAACAGGCACAGGACTGTGGGGCAGGGGTACATCAGTTGCAGGGAGAAGCAATGATGCTGGAGAGGACGAAGCAGAGGGCAAGCCTGGAAAGGCCATTCTCATCCACAAAAGGGGCTGGCAGGCAGTGGAGAGGCACAGCAGTGTGCCCAGCAAGGGGCATGGGGAGATCACACCAGCTGTATTTGGGGACCAGCCTCAGCACAGACAAACTAATCACAGAAGTCCAGGAGAGCTCCAACTGTGGCTAGAACACAGGCAACACTGGCAGGAGGAGAGGCAGAGAGCTCAGGGAGGCCACAAGGAGGAAGAGTCGGCAGTTTGTGAGAACAAGGCCAACTTAGCAGCCAGTTCAAGACCTAGGCCGGCTCACACAGCTCCACACTGCTTCTGGTTAACCAGAGTCACACCCTGGATACTGCTCTTGAGGAATGAGCTATGGCTGGAAACCATCTAGGCAACTTTACCATGTGTTTACTATAACAGGAAATGTGCAGAGATTCCCAAACAGCTGAGGCAGGTGAGGTCCCAGAGGCTTAAGTGATGGAGGGTAGGGCCAGTCATTCATTCTGTGCTATAGGTACTATCAGATACAGGAATTGTGTGTGTGTGTGTGTGTGTGTGTGTGTGTGTTGTGTGTGTGTAATGAAAGCAGAAGTTTCCAAAGAACTTGAGAATCTCCTCTCTCTCTCTCTCTCTCTCTCTCTCTCCTTCCCTCCCTCCTTCCCTTCCTCCCTCTCTCTTGACATGATTTCACTGTGTAGCTCTGGCTGGTGTGGGATGTAAAGCAGGCTGACCTCAAACTCAGGGAGATTCACCTGCCTCTGCTTCCCAGGTGTTAGGATTAAAGCCAAGTGCCACCATTCCTGGTCTTGAATTTTTTTGAAAAGCTACAGATGAATGGAATTTAGATGAACCAGTACAGCGTGAGATCATGTGTTGAAGGTAGCTACTTTCAGGGATGTGGAAAAGACAGGTGAGAGGCAGCTCTCCTCTTGGGCCCTATTTATGCATTTTTTTTTTGTAATTCTGGAGCAGTCTAGGCCTCTGGGACATCGTCCACTATCACTTGCGAAGACTTTGAGCTTCAGACTGGGCTTTCCGACTCCAGCTCTAATGCCAAGGGATGCACACTAAATTCAACAGGTCAGCAAGGGTCCTTTCATCACAGCTGCAAATCCTGTGGCCATACAGGGTGACACATGCCCAGGTTTCAGTGACCAGGACACACACAGCTCTGGGGATGGCTGTCCTGCTCACCACAATGATTACTCTAACACTTCCGAGGTATCAGGTGTCTTCAGTGCCTCAAAACTGAGGACCCCAGACAAAGCAGGTTCTTTTCTAAGGTGATCCACACAGCAAGGTCTTCACATAATTAGATGGCCTGAACTGAAGAGAACCATTAGTGGGCAAAATGAAAGAAAAATGGTGACAATTTATCCCAATTTCAGGTGTTTTACCATTGTAAACTGCATTTTCCTCAACATTTTTTTTCTGTTATTCCTTGGGTAAAACTAAATTTCTAGTTCAGGTTCATGGTACCTACTGTGTAGTTCTGGGAACCCTGGCGCTACAAGGGAAGGTAAGTTGTTCCCCAAACCCGCAAATGTATGGCTGGCAGGCTGGACAGCCTGGGCTTCATTTTCCCAACTGTTAAAATCACAGACACTTTCATTTCTATTGAGTATTACTGTTTTCATCACGCATGTGAGGGTTCAGAACATGGGCCATGGAACCAGGCTGTCTGGGATGACATCCAATCTCCTCTGCTTAGGAGCTGATGTTGTAGCAAGTTACTTAGCCTTGTTTTTGGCCTCGGTTTCCTTATTTGGCATGTGGCAATTTAATATCACAATCCCATATAGTCCATGTGTTAAACATCCCACGTATGTGCTACAGCACTCATCACATGGTGAATGCCATCATCATCATCATCATCATCATCATCATCATCATCATCATCAATACTGTCATCACTGTACTAGATACATGGGACATACAGAATTCAAACAATAGCCCTCTTCCTTAGTGATTGGTCAGTTCTCTTTAAGACAAAAGCTCTATGGTTCTCAGTAAATCACAGAAGGAAAATTCCCAACATCTTTCCTTGCTGCTAATTGGAAGGTGCTGAGTCAAAGTTGTTATGTAAAAATTGCTACTATATTATCACTTGATGGCCTTGCTAAAAAGTCTTACCTAAGCATATTTGACTTTTTTTTAGTGGGCCATGGTGTGACCAAAACTTGAGGCATATTCACAAAAGAACTTTAAGAATGCTCAAGGATTAGAGATGGCTCAATTCTTAAGAGTGCATACTGCTCCTCTAGAGGGTCCAAGTTTAGTTTAGTTCAGTTCCCAGCACCCATATCAGGAGGCTTCAACTGCTTGTAATTCAAGCAGCAGGGGACTCAAATTACTTTTCTAGTCTCCATGGGCACATGCACACACACAGACCTGCATGCACAGAACTAAAAATGAATTCTATAAATGAATGCTCAGGGCTTAGTTGCAACCAAACTGATGAAAATGTTATTTTTTTTGCAGATTAAAAATAATTTTCAAAAGACAGGCATATATATCAATGCTATGGTGCCTAGGTTGCCATCAAATTCCTGGATTCAAGTGATCTTCCTGTCTCTGCCTCCCAGAAGCTAGGACTGCAGGAACACACTACTGTGCAGCCTACGATAGCCTACAAGCCTGTGAAGGCCAACAAGTCAGTTTTGATAGCTGGTTTTCGAGTAGCTCTCCTCCACTTGAAATCTGAAGTGTAGAAGTAGAGTGGATGTATGTTTTAGTGCAAGAGTCAGCAATAGAAAACAGAGTACAGTCACAGCTGCAGCAAGCCAGGAGGAGTTTATAGGGATTTCAGACCAGACTCAATCAATATTGGCTTCTGGTACCCACTGAAAAAAGTTCTGTTGATTTGGGGCTCCGTGATGTTTTCTGGGGAAAGGCAGATCTTATACAAAAAGAGCAAAATGAAGCTTCAGATGCAGAAATTTTCAAAGGAATTTGAAAAGGCAGAAATCACTAAAGGAATACAGGGACAGACATGACAGGGACATTTCTGCTTGCTGGCAACTTCCTGGAATTAAACTTGACTGATCATGTATGTTTCTAGGGACTGCAATCCCTTGTCATTACCTTTTTAGAGAGACATTTACAACCTCATATCTTTCTTACATTTTTACCTTTTTTCCTCTTCCACTGAAATATTTCTGTAAGACATAGTTAATTTGAAAAAAAAAAGCCAAGTCTCTCATTCTTCTACCATTGCTTTGTTACCAAAGTCTTTATGACTTTGTTTAAATTATTCTCGGTTGACTTGGCATACAGGAGGTGTACATGAAGTCAATTTGTTCCTTCTTTCTCGGCTTGGCTCCTGTCTGCAAGTACACATCTCCCTTCTGTCTTTGGTTTACCAACCACTTGCTAAATAATTGGCTCCACGACCCTCCTTCAGAGACTATGTCATTTCCCAGGGAGCTTTGTACATATGGAGATATCTCTGTTAAGACATCGTGGAAATGAGGAGGTTTCAGAGGAAAAAAAAAGTGCCACTTATCAAAATGAAGAGCTTTTATCCTCATTTCAGATCTAAGAGCAGAAGGCAATATCAGCTTTCAGAAGTTCGAGTGAAAAACTTGACAAGATAGGAAGTGATTTTCTTCATTGTTTTTTCCATAATGTAGTGTCCATACTACAGGAGAAAAACAAAGCCAACTTAATTGATCCAACACTGTTTTAGTGATAGATACACATGTAAATAAAGGCTCATGCATTTTCTCTCAGCCAGAACACACTGAATCTATTTTAGAACTACAAAAGCTGGGATATTAAGAGTTGATTTTTAAGCGCCATCCTTAATTCATGCCGTCATGCCCGAATGTCACTTCTCCTATAGTAAGCAAGATCCCCCACTGCTCTGAGGCCACTAGACAGACAGTGAAATCTGCTACAGTGTCACGATGTCACAGATAGGGAGGGGCTAAGAGAACAAGCTCGAGTGGTCTTTGTGAAGCAGGACTGGAGTGAAGAAAGAAAGCAAAAATAAAGAGTAAGAGAGATGGAACAGCAGACCCAGGCCAGGTCCTCATCCTCTGTCCTCTTCTTGACCTTACTTTTGCCTTGGAGAGCATCTTCACAACAGGGTGCTATTGCCAGTGTAAACCCCAAAATAAACTAGAAAGAACCTATAAACAACAATGACTACAACTGATGAAACACTCCAGTCTTGTATTTCCCTATGCAGCTGTGCATGTGGGTAGCAAAAGGAGGCTTCTCCTCTACCCAAGCATCCTCTGGTTTGCTCATTGTATGAATGTCTCGAATGAAGCCTTTTCAACATTATAGACTCCAAAGGTGCTCAAACGGAATGATCACACTCTACTTCTTTATCCCGAATCACTATTTTAATTTTTATGCCAGCCCAGCAGGAATTCATGTGTTTAGCTCTGTTTGATCATGGCATTAAGAAAGTCTGCTATTAAAGAAACAAACCCATGGTGCTACCTCAGGTAGAAACCGATTTAGGAGGAGAGTCATCCTGATTGCTGGCTGGCTAGCTCTAGAGTAGGTAAAGACCATACACAATAGAAAAAGGCAATTGTGAGCTTGCTTGCTTGGGATTGCGGTCTCCATTTTCCACTTCTTCATCACAAAGAGGTCTGCTCTCTATTTACAAGCCTGCTTTTCTTCCAGGCTTTCTCACAGGATTACAGGTCCTGCCCAGAGGTAACACACTCAGTTTATTATTTGTCTGTAAGCCTGAATGTTATTATCTTTTCACTTTTGCAACTTAGAAAAATTGCCATGCACAAAGGACTTACTGATACCTTCTGATACCACAGGAAACGAGCTAGCCCTTCCTCTGTGCAGATCGCTTCTCACAGAAGAGAAAGACACTGCAAACGAGGTGTTCTTGGGGAAAATGTACACTTTACTGGGATATTTCAAGTGTATGAATTTACAAACGTGTGGAAGATCAGCTATTACTCTAATCCTCAATTCTGCTGTTACATTTGTATCACAGATGTACTGCGCTCATAGTAATGTCTGAGCTACTCAGAGTGGCTGGCTTGGATTGATAAGTACCCATTTCAGTCACTAATGAAGCTGGTTCCAGTCCAGTGACCGACCTCGGCACAAAGAAAACACAAAACAACAAACAAACCAAGCCATTTCTTCATATTCTTTTCTTATGAAAGCGCTGCAGCTTTGCCACACAATCCCTTTGCCCTTTCCTCATTTGAAGACGGTGTGAGAATCAAAGTAAAAGAACAGATTCATTTTAAAGCAGTGTAGCGTGCACAAATGCTACCTTCCAAATAGGGTTCTTTAATTTAAACCATAGAGCTGTCAAGCTCTTATTACTTCAAATGGAGCCTGTCTTTCCTAGAGTTCATTATATATTGAGATTATATTACAATTTATGTTAGGCAAAGTCACTGGTGAGATACAAGGTGGTTAAAAATATTACACAGCAGTGCCAGTAAATAGAGCAAAGTCACTGTAGCATTTGGAGAGGCAAAAAAAGTCATCTCACTAAATGAGGATCCGAGCTGTCCTGTACCAAGGCTGTTCCTAATAAATAAAAGGCCTCTGGGAAAAGTGCTGAGCATACGCCGGCTCTATTTCAGCTTGCATCAGCAGCTGCCGCCCCTGGGATCACATCTTTGCACACCCTATACCATATGCAATCACTCCAGTGCTGCAACCAGTTAGACAATGAAAGAGCATGGCATAAATCTATACTGAGTGGAATGCTAAATGAGAAAAATAGTACAGAAAGGGGGGAAATAAACCACATTTTCAAGTCATTAGGAAGAAAGAGTTTGACATATGAAGTGCTGCAACCATTAATAGCACTTATCATATAGAGTGGAGACAAAGAGACAAATTAATCAAACTGACAGAATTGGGACATTTTATGCTAATGCAAGCTCCTGGGTTTCAGCCTGCAGTCCTCTGTGTCTGGAAAACTGATACCATTACAGGGCAGGAAACTGCATGAGTAACATGCAACAGATCATAAAAATTCACAAGCAACCGCGGAAGCACTGACAAACGCTCTGTAGCAACATGGATGGAGACCTCAACAGAGAAACTACGAACAAGCAATGAATGCAGATAAGTCTAGAATGTCTCCCATTCACGCTTTGCAATTAACCATAGGCTTCTTGCTCGTAATTATAGCGGGGGAAACTGAAGCCCGGAGCGTGAAGTCTGCAGCGCACCGGTGAAGGCTGCCCAGGCTCTGTTCAAGGCTGTCTGCCATCCGCTGGAGCAAGCTCCACTGTGACCTACATACTAGCTGGGTTGCAGTGGCTTTAAAAACATAAGGTGTAAACACAAAAGTCTTAATGTAAGACTTTAAAGGGATGAGGGAAGGAAATAAACAGGTAGTTCAAATAAAAAGGTGAGCAGTTGTTTCTCTGTATGCTTGTGTGGGTGGTACAGGGGAAAATAACCAGAGACTGAATGCATTTTTATAAAATACATGTTATTCCTGACTCAGAAACAGCTCCCCGTGTGTGAATAAGCCCACGCAAAAATGAATGGCAGGTGAGTGCCCAGGAAAGCTCCAGGGAGTGTCTGCCCTTTGTTCTCTGGTTGTTAACTCCTAGGCAGTTGGGGGGGGGTTCTACTAGTTCATCTACACCAGTCCAGAGATAAATCACTGCTGCCCTGATACCCAGTCTCTCCCCAGGGGAAGCCTGTGTGTCCCCAATATGCAGAGAAGACAGGCACTTTAGCTGGAATGCCAAAGATATTTCCCCATTCAAAGTAACTATGTCAACAGAGGCCAGGTGTGGCTGAAAAGGCACGGATGCCACCGTGTTTGTAGGCATTCTGGCTCTCTAGCCTTGGCTATCCGGTTGCTTTCTTCTCCCATTCTCATTTAATATACACTGTACGCTTTCCGTTTTCTACAACGATGCTAAACATCCACGAACTTGTCATTAACCGAACGGCTATCACGCTACTTATTTCAGGCAGGAGATTTGCTGACTAAAAACCACGGCAGACACCACAGAGGGATCTTGCGCCATGATTGAGCAGTCCAGATGGGGAAACAGGGCACATAGAATAGTTCAATTACAGGCCAATGCTTAGCTGCCGTGAATGACAGAACGTCAGGAAGGCATCCTAGGGTGTAGTGGAGGGGCGCTTAACCCAAAAATGGCCTCTTCCGATTTGTTGAAATTGTGCCTATGCTTTCCTTATTCTCCCACTCGCAGGATCTACTTCTTTATATTTCTGTGGCCTTTCACTTTACACAGACTGTGGAGTTCATTTCCCCCTGTTTACACGGTGATAAGTACCTGTTCACTGCCATATAGAAGACAAAACAAAATACAAAAGAAAATTATGCCGGTGCCAAGATCCGGGAGCTTATTTTGAGAAGCAAGTATTATTCATCATCTGTCTCCAAGAAAAAAAACACAGTCTGTGTTTCAGACAGCCAACTTTAAACTTCTGGGATGAAATTTATCCAAACTGTTGGTTCTGTCCTTCATTCTGTAGATACCAAGTCATCAAAAATATAGCCCGCATTTGCATAAACAAAAGGCAAGAGATAACTGGAAAGTCTCAGGCAGTGAAGATGCTTCCTACGGTCACAACACAAATATTCTTTCCATCTGACTATATTAGAGAAGGCTTCCCACCTTCCCCACAGCCTGGGTGAAATGAAAGCGGAAAAGCACACCCGCATGTACAGATGAACATGGGCTATGTCCTCTTATAAGTACTGTGTGCGTATGCTGGCTTAATTTACTCCTGTGATTAGGGCCACTGAAGCTCTAATTAGTGGCACAGGCTGCTTACAGGAGTAGGCCAGACGCTGCTGGATGCCACGGGCTAACTAAGGCTTCTTTCCAGGTATACCCTTTGGACGGAAAAGAGGTGCCACAGGCGCTTCTCGTTACTGCTTTGTCAGACTGAGACCCTGCCTGAGAACCAGGCCTTGTACATATTAATAAATTATCAGCATAGGTATAGAACCTAGTAGACCTTTATTGGAAGGCATGGAGTCTTGGGATTCTACTGCTGTTTTTTCTTTCTTTCTCCTTCCTTCCTTCCTTTTCTTTCATTTCAGTCCACATAACTTTAACTTCTTAATTCGGAAGATTTTACAGCATATTATTTTCATCTTCTTTATCTTTTGGGCAGTTTCATTGATGTAGTATTTCACCCATTCTTATCATCACTGTACGGTGTCACACAGGGTAGATATCCATCAACTTTCAGCATTTTTTTTAAACCAAGGAGTGAAGTCAGAGCAGCCTTGTTGCTTATGTGTTGATTGCAAAGAGGTATTAGAATCTGAATAAAATTTGAAGATGAAAATGGCCTCATTTGCTGTTAGGCACAGTTATTAATGTTTGGAAAGGATGTAACAAAATGCAAGCTGGAAGACAATCACTCGAGATTAAACAGAATCATAATCAATCCAGCCCACAGCAATTTCCACCTTACATATGTGAGCGAACACACTCTTGCTGAGGGGAAGGCTAACTGATGGCGGCACGTGAATGCCAAGAGTTCCCTAAACTGATGAGCACTCATGCGAACCAATGACCTTACCTTAACAGCCATGGTAAAGTCAAAGACATTAAACTACAAAAGCAGCAGAGAAAGTTGAATAAATGTGGTTATCTGTGAGGAAACAATTTTGGTGGCAATTTGCTATTTTCCCTCAACCCCGTTTAAAAATGGCTGGGTTGGGCTGGCTGTGGTGGCTCACACCTGTAATGTCAGCACTGGGGAAGCTGAGGCAGGATTGTGAGCTTGAGGCCAGACACGGTTACATAACGACATCCTGCACCTAAGTGAGTGGTGGCTGATACAGAAGCGAATGAGTATTCCAAGTGCTGAGCAAAAGCGACAATGTGCTCAGCTGTAGGGGGCGTATGTGATCAACTCGCCTCTCCCCCAGCCTCTGGGGACATTGGAAGAAAAGGTGCAAAAACTCTAAGAACTGGAGGCCAAGGAGGGGAAATGTGAAATGCTGTCCCCTGGTCGTGACAGGAACTCATAGCCACCACTGTCACTTGCCCAAGACTAGTATAAGATCTAGCCAGTTAAAAATTCCATCACAGGAGGAGGAGGGGTTTCCAAGGCCCCAGTCTTAGCCAAGGAGCCATTGGCAGTTGACAGCTGCTAGGGAAGAGAGAGTCACTTTTCGGGGGTGTGTGTGTGTGTGCTTTTCCATGTCCAGGCACATGACTCTACACCCATGTGCTATGGGCAGCACCATCTGGAATTAATGCATTAAAAACACAAATGGGACGTGAAGTTTGGAGAGCAATGTGTTGGTGGGGAGTTAGAGAGTGGGGGGGAATGAGTTGGAAGATATAATTAATCAATATACACGATTAAAACATAAAGCCTAAATAACAGAGTGAAAACAGAAAAAAGGGGATCTTGTCTCTAAATAAATAAGTGATAATTAACAGGTTGGGGGAACAGTGTGAGTCTGCAACACTGCCCTTACTGAAGACCTTGTCCCTTGCTCCAGTTATCACAAAAGGCTACTCTGCTCTGACCTGCCAGGGTGGGGCAGAACTCTGCATATGGCCGTTAGCAAGCAGGATGCCATATATAACTAACTCTGCTGCTGGAGTGAAGAGGGCTGGTTCTGGGCGGGAAGGGAAGTGAAGGCTCATGGGGGAGGGTTTCACAGTGGAGGGCCATGGGTGGCGCAGGGGAAACAGAGAGTCTAAGGAAGTCAGCTCTTAGGGGAGAGTCTCAATGTACTGCTACAATGGTGGCCAGAGGAAGGGAAGGCAAGAAGTTAAGTGGAGGCCTGCAGGGCGCTGGGGAGGTGGTATTTGCCAACCAGAGGCAGGAGGAGGGAGTCCATGACTCTCAGCTGAGCAATAGGCTGGGAAGGCACAGAGAATCTCATGGGGGCAAGCACAGAGCCCCAAGTTAAGTAACTAGTGAGGGGGAGAATCAGCTTCTCCAGAGTCTTTTCCATTTTTTTAAGAGATAGAAGTTTTTCTCAGATTGTTTAGGTTCTGTGTGTGGATGCAGATAGAATTTAGCAACATTTTCTGTCCCCAGCCCCAGCCAGATAGCAGAATTATATGACAACAGCCAGGCTTTTCATGTATATTTTTAGATAAAAGTCCAGCATGTACAAATTATAACACACATGTGGTGACCATTTTGTAGGTCACAGAGCTATCATCCGAGTGCTATTCCTTTGGCATCTGCTTCTCTTAGCAGCCTGGTGACTGACGTGAACGTTCTCAGTCTCATGCTGGAGGCAGCCCTTCTGGGTAAGCGCAGCGCCTCTCTACTTGAAATTACACTTTAATTTTGCACTGTCCAGCTTAACAAGGTGGTCCTTACATGTTCTCTTCTCCCAATTCCTCCTCAGTGTGTGGTCCTATTTTGGACACTCCTCTTGCCTGTTTGGGGGCGGGCATTTAAGACCCCAGAGGAAGAGCACACCAGCAGGGATTGCAAAGCAGACCCTGGCTCCACACAGCCACGTCTCGTCTATCCTCTGGCTTGACTTTGCCCGGCCTGAGGTTCGGAGAGCTCCAGTTTAAACATTTGGGGAACATCCCGAATATATCTGGGAAAACCCCTTCTCCTCATCCCTTCAGATGTCTCACAAAAGCCATAAACTGATCTGAACGGGGCGCAAACCCTGCCTAGACCTCGTGGTGTTCTTGAAATTTACCCATTCAACCAATCTCTACTGAGTCCCTGCTACGTGCTAGGCATTGTGTTAGACTTTAGGGCACAAGGGCCAGCAAACAAGGGACAACGTTTGGTCAGTGCGGTAGTCATGAGCTATGAGCGGCATCTCACTAAAATTGAGCAAAGGAAAAACTAAAATTGTGTTTTCTCTGTCATACCAGCTGCATTTCGAGTGATGGGCTGATGGCTACTGTCCTGAAGTGTGCGTCCCCATCATTAGAGAGCTGGCTCCTGCTGCAAGCTGGGCTAGAGTGTGGGGAGGCTAATGAGCATGGCCAGGATGGCTGGCTGAAGACACATTAACAATTTTAGGTCTTTTCTATTTTCCTCCTCCCATCTTTAAAAAGCCAACTCTGTTTCCCTCTTCTTCAACATGTTATTTCAGGGCCTTGCGACTTACTTATGGCCTGCAACAACCCTGCTATCATCTTGTTTTTCTCCGGTACTTTCTATATATTCTGCCCAATTGGTGCCTAGAGAACCTCCAGGTTTCTGCACAATACTGCCCATCTCTCTCAGCCTGGCATGGAAGGCTCCTTCTGATCAGGCTCTATTGACCTGTCCTGCCAGCTTCCTGTCCTTCCTTTCCTTATGCTATATCTGAGCAGCAGAAAAGAGGCTGCAAATACCCCCTGCCCTCCCTGTCCCTTTTGTGGAAGGACACCTAGCTTACAAGGAAAAATAGCTACAAATTCAGGCTTAACACATAAATTACACTTGTTTGTATTTGCTTTCTGAAAAAGGGTTCTTTACTCCATGGCACAGACTGGAACTCATTATGTGGCCCCAGGTCATCTTGAGTTCACAGCAATCCTCCTGCTTTGGTCTCCCATGTGTTGGGACTTAGGTGTGCACTACCACACTTAGCTAGGAGTTATACTTTTCAAATATACATGTAAACAAACACAATGATTTAAAAGAAGTTCTTATAGACAAGCTAAAATCATAGCACCTCTATGCTGTGCTATACACTGGTGTGGGACAATTGTCTATATTCTGTCAATTATGTTTTAAATAAATGCTGA
>LOEQ01000580.1:300168-311547 GCA_001685075.1 Bramus lutescens | reverse complement strand
CAAGGTGGTTTCTTTATTAACCAATGAAAGTAACACATAGACAGATGACCCTCCCACATCATGTCCCCTCCCTCTACTCCTCTTAGTTGTGTCCCCCCCAACTCTCCCCAGTCACCTCTCCTCTCCCCAGATCCACCCCTCTTTTGTTTCCCTTCAAAAAAGAGCAGACCTCCCAGGGATATCAACCAAACACAGCATGACAGGTTACAGTAAGACGAGGCATAAACCCTCCTATCAAGGCTGGACAAGGCAATCCAGTAGGAAGAAGAGGGTTCCCCGAACAAGCCAAAGATCCAGACATAGCTCCGTGCCCACTGTTAGGAGTTAGAACACTGAGCTAGACAACCATAACATATGCGCCAGAGGATCCGTGTTTGCTGTTGTTTCTGTAAGCCCTAATGAACCTTGTTTCTTTGATTCTGTGGGCTGTGTTCTTTAATTAACTTTCCCTCCCTCCCTCCCTTCTTGAGACAGGGTTTCTCTATGTACCTCTGGCTGTCCTAGAACTCACTCTGCAGACCAGGCTGGCTTTGAACTTGGAGATCGGCTTGTTTCTGCCTCCTGGGTCCTGAGATCAAAAGTGTGTGCCACCACTGCTTGGCACAGTCCACATTTCCCCCCCATAACATTGCTAGTTTTTTCTTAGTTCCTTGCAAAGGTTCTTTATGTACTGGGGGTTTAGCTTTTTAATATATTAGTTGGAAAATGTTTTCTCTACTTTGCCATTCGCCTCTGCTTAAGATTGTGTTTATTTGTCCCTCAAATATCTCTGATTTGCATGGAACTTGATTCATTTCATGACTTTCTTTTTTTCCTGTATAGCTTTTGTATTTTTGTCTTATCTATTGAAAGATCCTTCGGACTTGCAGATGCTAACAATTCCCTCTACAATCTAAATTTGGTGTTTTTAAGGTCAAGTCCTAAAACCTAGGCTTAGATCTACTTAGAACCTATTTTGTCATGAATTGGAACTATCAAGCATTTCCCCTCGACAGCTTTTGGTTGTTTCAGCACAAATTATTTAAAAACTCAGTTTATGTTACTGACATGAAATGGCTCCCTATGTAAGTGAAAATTTAAAATGAAATTGAGGCTATTTCTACACCACTGATTTGTCTATTAATGCCTCTATTCAAATGCAATACATTTTAATTCTTAAAGAATAATTCCTATTTTTCCTGGACTATTAATTAAAAAATTATTTTTCCCCACAAAAACTTAAGCATCACTTTGTTTGATTTTAAATCAGTCTTTATGCTTGTATTTTTACTAGGATTATTTTAAATTTATAGTATTGAAATTCTATATTTAAGACTAGAGATGACTTTTCCATTCATTAATATTTTTGTTTTTACCTCTGTATCTCAAAGAGTTTAAAATTGTTTATTCATTTATACATATATCTCATAGATTTGTAAATCCTCTTCCTATATTATATAAATATCATATTCACATATATAACATTGATATTTGAAGTTTCTGCTGTTGTAAATAGGATGTTTTTATTTCACTAAATCTTCAAATAAACTATTAATTACACACACAGAGGATATTCATTCTATGAACTCATTTCTTGAGTTTTGTTATAATTTTAGTTGATTCACAGAAATAAGCATGCAAGCCAAGCAATTCATAGAATATATAAAAAATGTCAATTTAACCCCAGTCTTTTGATTCTTTTTACTTCTAATAATGTTTAACTTAGATAAGCTACAAGTGGTGGCACAGGTCTTTAATCCCAGCCTTGGGAGGTGAAGGGACGAGAATTCCAAATTCTGGTTCAGCCTGAGCTACATAGTGAGACCCTATCTCCACTTCCAGTGTTTATTTATTGTGTTAAGGATATATCACTTTTAATTTTAAAGAATTTTTTGATGAAAAGTAGATGTTGAATTATATCAATACCTTTACAAAATCAATGACATTAGTATAGTAAAAAGATAAATTTGCTATATTCTAATAGATTTTAGTAGGATGAATTACCTTAACAGATTATTGTACCATTCTTTACTTTGGAATAAAATTAATTTGCTTATGACATTGTTCTTATAAAGCGCTATTATACTCTACTAATATTTTTAATTTTCATCAGTAATTTTTAAGCTTGCATATGAACACATGGCTCCCAGCTGGTGCCATATGTTGGAGGTTGTTGGGTTTGCATGTGACCATGTGGTACCTAACTGATGGCTTTGTTTTGAGGTTGTTGGGTTTACATGTGAACATGTGGTACCTAACTGATGGTTTTGTTTGGAGGTTGTTGGGTTTACATGTGAACATGTGGTACCTAACTGATGGCTTTGTTTTGAGGTTGTTGGGTTTACATGTGAACGTGTGGTACCTAACTGATGGTTTTGTTTTGAGGTTGTTGGGTTTACATGTGAACANACATGTGAACATGTGGTACCTAACTGATGGTTTTGTTTGGAGGTTGTTGGGTTTACATGTGAACATGTGGTACCTAACTGATGGCTTTGTTTTGAGGTTGTTGGGTTTACATGTGAACYTGTGGTACCTAACTGATGGTTTTGTTTTGAGGTTGTTGGGTTTACATGTGAACATGTGGTACCTAACTGATGGCTTTGTTTGGAGGTTGTTGGGTTTACATGTGAACATGTGGTACCTAACTGATGGCTTTGTTTTGAGGTTGTTGGGTTTACATGTGAACATGTGGTACCTAACTGATGGTTTTGTTTGGAGGTTGTTGGGTTTTCATGTGAACATGTGGTACCTAACTGATGGCTTTGTTTGGAGGTTGTGGAGCCTTTGGGACTTGTGGCCTGGCGGAGGAAATGGGTTGCTTGGGGATCCATTTTGAAGGTTACAGACTTCTAGTGCTCTCCTTTCTGCTTTTCCAAGATGCAGACAAGCTGTGCTGCAAACTCCTGCCACCGGGGATGGAGCATGTGCATGCTCCCACTATTGTGGATGGGGGCCTCCCACCGCCTAAGGCTTCCCCACCATGATGGATCAATGGTCTCTGAAACGATGATCTGAAACAAACTCTTATTCCCTTTAGTTGCTTCTATCAGGAATTCTGTTTCAGCAGAGATAAAACCATGTTTCCCCCACAGTGGTCAATCCTAAGGACTTTCTCTTTGAACATCAGAGGGCTAAATCACATATTCTTAGTAAAGCATGCATTTCATTTTGGTTTAAAAATTTTTGTAGAAATTTGAATGAAATGGGCTTTATGAATATTTTTAAATATCTACATTGTATTTTAAAATGTTACTTCCCTGCTTTTATTGATCAAATAAACTAAATTTCTCTACATTTTGTTGATGTTCTCAAATACTGTGCCTTTTGCGTTGATGATCTTAGTTGTGTTTATGTCACTGCGATAGAGATTTAAGAGAAATCAACCCAAAGGGGAAAAGATAAATTTTGGCTCATACTTTAAAGAGATTCAATCTGTGGTCACGTGTCTCCATTGCTTCTGGGTCATGGTGAGGCATAACATCAGGGCAATGGGCATTGTGGTAGAGGTGGAACAAAGATTCTTATCTTATGGTGACCAGTAGAGAGAGAAAGAGAGGAAAGAATGGAGGAGGGGAAGGGAGGAAAGAGATGGGGGAAAGGGGATGAGACAGAAGGAGAAGGAGACAGGCTGACACACACACACACACACACACACACACACACACCAATCAACAACTGGTTACCAGTGTCCTGCTGCTTTCAACTGTTTCGACTTTCTTGTCTCTTACTGTTTTTTATGTATGAAGAGTTTACCAACCATCCAGTTTACATACACTATATACACACATACACACACACACACACACACACACACATCAAGATCCTAGGACCCAGCAGTGAGCCTGTGGTTGAGCAAGGATTAAGTTTCTCCTCACTGACATTTGCAGCATATTGACTATGCACAGGCATAGCGCAGGTAACTCAGAGAATAAAGATAAATAGGAAAGGTTCTCATCTCCACTGTCAATGGAAGTGCCCCACATGAACACATCATCAACTACCACACAGCATAATACCACAGAATCACAAAGACAAAAGCAGACAAAGCTGGGTGTGGTGGCTGAGGCAAAAAGATGGCAAGTTTTTATTTTCCAAGCTGAGCAGAGGAGGAGGAGGTGGTGGGGAAGAGAAAGAAGGCAAGGGGGGAGGAGGAGGAGGAGGAAGAGGAGGAGGAGTAGAAGGAGGAGTAGGAGGAGAAGGAGGAGGAGGAGGAGAAGGAGAAAGAGAAGGAGAAGAAGAACAAGAAGAACAAGAAGAAAACGAAATGGAAGGAGGGGAAGAGAAGAAAAAGACGGACAGATAGGAAACACAGACATTGATTGGCAGATTCTGTCTCTAGTGCACCCCCCAACACACAGAGTCTTTAGTAGGCAGCCACTTAGTTGAGACTGGCCTGCTGCTCTTTCTAACAGTTCCAGATTTAAGCTAAAAGCAGTCGACAACGACAGTGCTAGCTTCTGAGCGGAATGCGGTTATAGGAGGTTAAACAACTGTAGCTTGGAGTAGGGAGGGTGCATTGAAGTCTAGCAACTAGAGGCTGGGCTGGGCACCCATTTGGAAGGTGGGACTGAGAGTGTTAGCTGCAGACTGGGAGTGGAGCGCAAGAGAATGGAAAGTGATACTCAACAAGGATGACTTTGAGAATTTAAGCATGAGTAATTATCTGAACGGGGGCACCCCTTACTAAAAGGGAAAATTCCAAGGAGCATGGTCAGCTCGCACACCGACACTCATGTCGTACAGCTCTCCCGTAAGCTGGTCACGTTCTCGGTTCGCTGGAGGTGATCCACGCCTAGCTCCACGCTGTTGCACCTGCTGCTTCACCCCGGAAGTGTCTTTCCCACTCTCCTCTACCTTAAAACCACTTGCTCAACCTTCAGGAATAATCCAGAATGTCAGTTTCTCTGGCGACCTTTCTGACTCCCGCAGCCACAGTTGGGGGCTTCAAGATGGAGCTACTCCACCCCAGCCATACCAGTTCCACAGAACTGCTTGTGCGTCCGTCTCTGCCACCTTGGGCAAGATCCCTAGGGTAGAATCATGTTTTTCTTCTGATTTCTCTTACTGTTTCAAGAAACAGAGATAGGCACTCAGTGTTCCATCCAGTCCACACTGGATGTCTCCAATACTCAGTGCCTGATGTCATACACCTCTCTAGGTACCTGAGCATGCAACAGGAGCAAAGCCAAACCATGCTTCTCAAGGAGCACCCATCTTCAGGAGAGACACCATTATATTATCAGTTCCACAACAGAACATGTTGTAGCTAAAGTGAAGGCATGATGAGAGAGAGAGAGAGAGAGAGAGAGAGAGAGAGATGATGGATGTGGGAGGTGAGATCTTGCATTCAGCATCTTGTTCACAGAAAGTCTCTCTTAAGCAGATTCTGCATGATACAAGGGAGTAGACCATGCAGATTTCCGTGAGTAAGCTTCCCTCGTGAAACAGCTGGTTCAACAAAACTATAGTATGAACGGAATTGACACTGTGTTAACCTGAAAGGCCAGAGTGGCTGATGGTCATGGCCAGAGGGGGCTGTACAGGTAATCAGAAAAGTGCCAAGCCAGCAGTGTGTATGGTGGAGATTTGCATTTAGTCTAAAGGCTAAGAATAATCATAGCAGGCAAGTGACATAGGGTTTAACTTAGGTTTTAAAATGATTACTTTGACATTTATATGGAAAATTGGTGGGTGGAAAGGCATGTTAGGAGGCTCCTGGGTGGTGGTAGGGATGGTCCAGTTGATGGGTCAGAATAGGGAGGAAAGAGAAAAAGCTGGCGAAGTGGTGAGATTCCACATGCATTGGGAAAGTAGAGTGGTATGGTGTGCCATTGAGGGAGATGAGGGAGGTAAAGGGAGAGAGTGAAGGATGGCTCTGAGAAGTCCTGAGTCAGTGACCAGAGGAACTAGGGTTGCTCTGCTGAATGGGAACCCCCGGGGAGGGACCAGGTGGGGGAGCGAGAGAAGAACATGCATGGGATGCACTGAACTTATCAGCCTGTTGGATGGCCCATGAAGGGATCATAAGGGCAAGCGGACAGCCTGCGATCTAGGACGGGGTTGATTCTAGATAGATAAAGCGGGGGCCTTTTGTATAGAGATGATATTTAAAAGCCACAAGACTGGATGAGATCACCCAGAGAGTGAGCTCATGTGGGCTGGGTGAATGAAAAAGCAAGCTTAAGGCAGGAAGAAGGAGGTTAACGAGTTGATACAATCTGAGTCTAACAGAAATTGGACAAAAGAAAGACACATTTTGGAATGAGAGTGTACAGAATTTTATTTTCTTCCTGCAGAGATGGCTGATTTGGATCCCCCCCTTGGCTTCAAAATTTATCAAGGAGCTGTCTGGAGCAATTTTAGGTGCCCTACATGTGTGGGGCACCCTGAATTACTTTAGGTAGCTTTGTAGCTAAGCACTTCTCTGAGTGAACACCTTGTTAAGTGTGCAGTGGAGGCTGGGCTTCCTGGGAAGAAATGAGATGAGCAGATGTACATAATATGTTTGAAATCAAGAAGGGGCAACATCACAATTCCAACATCTGTACACATTTTCGCTGTAGCGTCTTTCTTGACAGGCAGGCCCCCTTCCACTAAGATAATGAGATTTGCCATACACCCGGGTTTCATGGAAGCAGAGACAGCCAACGTGGATTTCTTAGAAATCAGAAGCAGGTCAGTGGGTCTGTCAAGTTCTTTTTATTATTTCAAATAACAAGTTACCCAAACCAATAGCTTCTCAGGCCCATAAGAATGTTATCACATGAAAGACGATGATGCCATAACAGTCCCCGTGAAGATTTCTTTTCCATACATTTTGCAGTCAGTATTTCTCTCAAGAACACAGAGTTTTGTAGACCTTTATTGTTTCTGTTCTAGTCACAAGGCATCAAAATTGCCTTATGTCTAATGGCTCCAGCCTCCTCTTTTGACTTTTCTGATCTCCTTTCATTTCCATAGTCTTGTAGGTTTCTTTTCTCTAAAGACCATAGATTCTTGGCTCATTTCTGCTCCCTATAATCACAGAAACTCCACCATGTCTCTGTGTAGTCCTCAAAATGGCCAGTGAAGACCCCATGATGAAGTTGGTTATCTGGAGCCTTCCAAAGTGTTCTATCCATGCCCCAAAGAATTGAAGCTGTGACCTAGAATGATCATTAGCTACCAGGAAGAGCTTGAGTGCTCAGAAGAGACCAACTAAAACACACGGAACAAAGTGCCATGTTGTGTGGGACTTTGGAAAAATGGGAGAAGCCAGATGTCTATTTATGCATGCTGGAAGTATTTAATATTTACCACACGCCAGCCACTCTGCTAGGTGTGGGGTCACAGATACACTTGGGCCTCTGGAGCTTATTTAGAAGCCACACCATGGCCACTACCACAGGCATCTTTCAGTGCTCCAACAGGCACAGTGGCAGTGGGGATGCCTGAGCAAACGTGAAAAGACAAAGGAGGAAATCGTGTTAAGGAAGCAGAAGAATGGTCCAAGCTTTGCAAATCCTTAAGTATATTCTCCCACCCAAAGCTGGCACTAGATAAACAGGGCATATATCATCTATAAAAAGGCAGAGCAGCCCTTTTCAGAAGATCAGTCTTTCCTGGGTGGGCCAGGGGGTGGCACCCACGGAGAAGGTTCTGTGGAAGGATGCTACAGAGAGAAGGCTCAGTGGGCTCCTTTATGTGTTTTCTCCTCTGGCTTAGAGAAATATCTCCATGAAACAGTTTAAACATATGAGCATTCTGAAGTGGAAAAGTGGAATAAACAGAGGCATCAGGCCTCCCCACTTAGGCCAGCAGTGTGGCACGGGGATGATTATTAGCAGTAATTAGCAGATGCTGCATATCAGCTAAGATGTGAAAACACCATCCCAGCCATTACCCACGGTGCTATCAACAGCCCTCTGCCTCAGAAGAGTCCTCTCAACTCTAGGCCGTGCTGAACCCCCTCTTTGGAGACTGCAGAATGCTAAACTCATGCCAGGGGTCTCAGCAGATACTGAGGATAAAAAAGTGAACACGAACATAACTTTACAGCAGATCAAAGCCCCAAGACATACAGTCAGGACGAGGGAAGGCATTTACGGTATGTGCTAGAGAGGCAGCTCTCCATGGTGACCGTTGTGTAGGGCTGGGGAAGGAACAGGAGACAGTGTGCCTGAGAACATTTTCCACATGTCTGTTACACGTTATCTCATGAACTGTGGACCTTGTGTCTCTGATGGGGATGAACACAAGGGCAAAGAAGCCTCTAGGGAATATGGATGACCAAAGGTTCTAAAGACCAGCACAGTAGACGGTCCCTTTATAGACTGCAAATGCCACAGGGTAAGGGAAGACTGCTGTTTTCACACTGTAGCATTAAGAATGAAATAAAGGGGGAATCGGAGCCCGAGCAGGTATTCTCAGAAGTCAAGCTCCAGTCTTGACCAACTGAGACTTCATATCCACAGTCTCAGGTGCACTGAAGAAGTTAACAGAGAGAGCCGTGTGTATGGGCATCCTGTGTGTGTCGCTCTTCCATGCAGAGTAGGCAGGCTTCTTTCTCACAGCTGGTGAAACTCCAACCTCAGCTAGAACAACTCCGGCACATGTACAGCTCACTTTTGGAAGGCTGAGACTGTGAATACCGTCCACAGAAATCATTCCTTCCCCACGCTGGTCTCTAGAGCCGAAGCTTCAACTCCATATTTCAAACTTCATTTCTCAAAATCACTTCTTTTTTTTTTCTCACTTCTATGGTTTCCTTCGTAGAGTGGAAAACCTTAGGGTGTTCCATTCAGTTTTTAAAAACTGGGTCTGGCTTACACTAACCTCTGTTGACGTTCCTAGACAAGTTTATATTGTAACTAAAGGCAAGTTAAGCTAGTTGATACCTGTAGACAGAAGGCCAATGCATCTTTCAGAAACCACATTATTGTCTCTTGCAGGTAAGTGAGCCCTGAGTTCCTCTAGTGTACCCCACCCCCCACACCAAGCTTAGCTTGGCACTGTACTTCAATTTGAGTCAGAGAACGGAGGACTAACGAACACAGCCTAGAGTGTTGGGGTCTTCTAGGTTGTCTGAGTCTCTGCTGTATCTTCATAAATTTATTCTTGCTATTAAAGATTTCAAATACTGAACGCCTGAAACAAACACAGCATCTTCTAGACAGTGGGTGGCTTGGTGCTTACCCCACATTCTGTTGCTAGCTCCCATGTGACTCCCAGACACCCACGCACAGTTTTTTTCTATGCTACATTCTGAAGTGAGGGGTTAAAAGCTGAGACAAGCCTTTGGCTCATGTTTTCAAACCAACATACAGTCAATCACATGTTCTCATACTCCACCAAGAAGTGCAAAGGACATGTTTTTCTGGGGAGGGGGGTGAATGAAACATGAGTATCATTGCCAGTTCTTAGGAAAGATCCTAAGAACTTCTGTGCAAGGGACTGAAGAAATACAATGGCTTCTTGGGAATTGAAGACTGAGGCAAACATTTCTAAAATGTACAAAAAATTAATTCTGAAAATCTGCTGCTCATTTGTTGCAAGTTCAGTTTCAATTTTAATTCTTAAAAAAATTCCCTCCTATAAACCCTTTCTGAATGACTACTGCCTGATCACTTGGCAGGCAGCTTCTGAAACTCTGGCACTCTGAGCCGTCATCAGCCGTGTCTCAGTGCGCATCCATCTCTTTCCCGTTTCGCCTGGGAGGAAGCTGACGGGGTGTGAGTTCGGTTTTCGCATTGAACACTCACTAGCTCTTGTCCCTTAGGTGTTTCTCTGTAACCACCATAAATCACACCCAACTGGCAGGATGCTAGTGGGACAGAGTCGAGGCTGTGAGGCACTGAGATCAAAAGTTCCCTCTGTTGTTATCCAGAGAAGCCAGAATGAGTCAAACCAGCTACTTTTAGTTATGAACCTATCTGAAGGAGGTATGCTGAGTACCCGGTCCTTATGCATCACTTTGGCCTGACTTAACTAGTCCACGAACATTTACTGAGTGCTTTATGTTTCCGAGACAGAGCTGTTGTGCTAACCAGGACAGATCTGCATTCTAGTTGGGAGAGACAGACAATAATCACCCGCGCAGATAAACGGCAAACTACTCAGTCGTGCCGAGCACTACCATAAAGACAGAACAGGGTGATTGACAGCAAGTCACCAAAGGACTGTTGACAACATGCCTGAGGTCAGGACACTTGTTTAGAAGCAAGTGACACATGGAAAGAACCACAGGAATGTCTATGACAATGGATCTGCATGGATTCCCTAGAATCTTTTGATTTTTCAGAATGTCAGTTAAACCAATACTATTTTCATAATGCATGCCAAGTGCCATTTGTGCAAAATGCTAGTAACTAAAATAATTTGGAATACTTGCAAATACATAATTTGCTGTCTTGGGATGGGATCCAGGTCTGAACAGAAAGATAAGAGATTGGTGCCTCATATGTATACCTCATACACATATAGCCTGCAGGTAATTTTATTTATTTATTTGTGTATGAGTATGTGCATGCATGCATGTATGTGTACCATGTGTGTGCCAGATGCTTGAGGAGGTCAGAAGTGGGCATCAGAACCCCTGAAACTGGAGTTATGGGTAGTTGTGAGCCGCCATGTGGGTCCTCTGGAAGAGCAGCTAGTATTCATAACCACCAGCCATTGTTCCTGCCACCTGGGGTAATTTCATACAATATTTTTGGTGCATCTACATTTTGGCTGGTACTTTGTACTTGTATAGACTTTTGTTCTTGTGGCATAAAGTCAGTGCCCAAAAGAGTTTTGGATTTTTTTTGCATTTTCAGAGTATTTATCCCCAACTTATGATATAAAGAAGCTTCACGTCTTTCCTACAACATTGGCACTTGCACTGAGGGTACAAATACAATAGTGGGTACAATGCTGGGTCCTCAGCAGGAAGCTGGCAGTTCTTTACCACCACACACTTACAGCAAGGCATAAGGATGTCAGTTTTACTTTAAAAAATTTACTTGTTCACCCATGAACACTGTTATTCATCTGAAAACTCAACACTTGAGCAAACAGTATCTTAAAGTTCTGTATAACATGTGGCCTCACTGCATGCTGAAAAAATACAACTTTTTTTGTGGGGTGGTCTCAATTATAAGTTTATTATTATTATTATTGACTAGGTTTCAGTATATGTAACTTGGCTAACCAGAACTATGCAGACCAGGCTGGCTTGAACTAACAAGTTCTGTTTGCCTCTGCTAGAATTAAAGAGATTAAAAGGTGTGTGCCACAGATTCAATGCAATGCCCATCAAAATCCCAGCAAAATTCTTCATAGTCTTCGAAAGAATGGTACTCAACTTCATATGGAAAAGTAAAAAAAAAACCCAGGATAGCCAAAACAATCCTGTACAATAAAAGGACTTCTAGAGGC
>LOEQ01000580.1:271497-299069 GCA_001685075.1 Bramus lutescens | reverse complement strand
GGCAGGGAGGGGAGCAGAGAAAAATGCAGAGCTCAATAAAAATCAATAAAAAAAGGTGTGTGCCACCACGCTCAGCCAAACTATACAAGTTTGACATGCTTAGGACACAGTTTTCCACAGAATGTGATTTTTACTAGAAAGATAGCTGATAAATTAAGGTCTTCCAGACATGGGATGTAGCAGATACTTTCTTGACAATGAACACAGTGAGGGAGCTGTCACGTCAAGAAAAACAGGTGACAGTATTTGCTGCCAATGATAAAATTTAAGCTTTCAAATGAAAATCAGAGTTTTGGAAAAATGTACATTTGCTACTGTTAGCTTGACAGTTTCTCGGAACCCGAAAGTCTTTTTCTGATGATAATGTTAATAAGTGAAAAATCTGACATTATAAAACGGTGTCATCATTTTGAAGAACTACTTAACTCAGCAGCACAGAATTTTCCAAACAGTCAACTGTCCTCACACAACCATACTTGGATAAAAGATGTATCCAGTGTGTAAGGCAGAACAGTGAAGTTCAGTATGCTGGAATATGACAAGCTCATTGATACGGTTTTAGGTCCCATCCTGCAACGAACCTTTAACAAGTTATGATCTGCCAAAGACTGATATGGTGTCAAAGAAGAAATACCTTCAGTTCTTTAAAAAGGCTATTAAAGTACGCGCCCCTTCTCCAACTGCATGTCTATGGAAGGCTAGGTTTTTGATGTAACGAAAGCAAAACTACATAGCACAGCAGATTCAATATTGAAGGAGCTATTAGAACCCAAGTGGCTTTGTTTATGCTGACACTAAAGGGAGCTGGAAACACATAAAAATTATTTCCATCAGCTATTTTAAAAGCACAGTCTTCTCATATAGCTATGTCAAATATTTAGCATACAGTAGGCTTATAATTTTTAAATTAGCAGCTACTTTAAGTGTTTAGTTTCAATTTACAATCAGATAACTATAGATTGATAAAATCCAATTAGGTAAGAGATCTTTAGCTATTTTTAGAGCATAAAAGATCTGGAAATCAAAAGTTGGAGAACTATTGGTTTGAGGCAGATTAAGCAATAGTTTCTTTAGACTCTGCCTCAATACTGGTGGGCTTTATTGTTACTTTTTGCTGTGACTATCAGTGCTAAGTGTTTTCTAAGGTAGATTTTTTTTTTAATGTAGCCTAGGTCAGCCTTCAAATCACTGTGACCCTCTTGCCTCTGCAGTGGGAAATTATAGGCAGATACCATACTGTGTGGCTTAAAATTTTTAAAAGTTTTACTTTTCTGCAACTATTTTTGTATATTGTTCTTATATCTAATAACCTTATTCAATTTTCTCATGATATTTATTATCTATCAGTCATAAAATTAGTTCAAGGATAATTACAGCCTGAATACAAAGTGAGGCCCATCACTAGCTTTGGTATATAGGACTATTAGAACTGAACACACTCAGTCATTTACATAACAGCATGGCTGCTTTCACACTGTGGTGGCAGGGCTGAGTGGTGGTGACAGTGTGGCTTACAAAGCCCAAAATACTGTCTTTTTACAAAAACGGGGCTGATTAATTTCTGTATTATGAGCCTCTTCACTGAACCGTCTTTTGGGCTCTGGAGATTCACTACATGCTGTCTTTATTGGTAATTTCATTACTGTACTCAGTGTTTTCAACCGCTCCTCTCCTTTACCTCCCAGAAGCTTCATCAAGTCTAACTTTTACTGCATCCTGCAAGTTTTGAAATGTAATATTTTCATTATCATTCAATTCTAAGTACTTAAAAATTTCCATTTTAAAGAGTTATTCAGAAATGTTTGAAAATTTCCACATTTAAGGGGAATTTGGGGGGCTGATCGTTTAGTGATTGAGTTGAAACTTAATTGTCATAGAATATGGTTATTTTAATTGTGGTTCTTGGAAATCTGCTGAGACTGGTTTTGCATTCAGTCTGAGGTCAACTTTATTTTTTTATAACTCTTCCATGCAAAATTGAGCCACATGTTCTAGGAGCTCAGTGCACAGCTCCCCGCCTCTGAATCAAGCCGTCTAGTTCCTCCACTTTAATTCACCCACTTTCCCTACTCCTTTTTGAGCCATTAAGCGATACCTTGGAGAAAGATGTGAAATTTCACTAAAGTTTTACCAATTTTTGTTTCACATAATTTGAGTCCATTTTAGACATAGTAAACATTTCCAAAGCCATATGCTATTTTTATGCATTTTATATATTTCTAGCCATATGTAAGAGCTCTAGCCTTACAATGCTTTTTGTCTTTTGACTCATATTAATAAAGTAATTCTAGATTCCTATTGATTAGTCTTTGCCTGAATGTTTCTCAAACCTTTACTTCTGACCTTTCTTTATCCATGTCCGGTCTCCAACATGCACGGCTAAGGAGCTACCGCTACCACCTAGCCCTACACTCAACAAATGTTGTGTATATGGTTAAAATGATTTCTCTTGGAACGCTGGAAACTTCATTATCTCCCAGCTAATTGTTGGGGCTCAGAAGCTTGCCTTTGGTTTCTCTGTTGGTCCCTTTAAGCATGTGACCTACTCCTTTTGAGAGAACTCTGCCCTCAGTCTACCCTGTAGACTGCAAGGCTGTTAAGTGCCTATGTCATGTTTCTGCTTACTTCTCAAGTCTATGGATCACCATTTCTCACCTTAGAAAGCTCTTAGCAGCAATCTGTTCCAACACTGATACTACTCTGTATCATTCTGTATCTGGGAGTAGGGGTGGGCATGCCCAGACTTTTGACTCTGCCTACCATAATTAGGACCTTCCCCCCTTTAGCTTCATCTGTCCGCTTATGCATCATTGCATGTAAATTTGTTTTATTTTAATCTTCCAGTTTACTAATTTATGCATTATAAGGAAGCTTGATCCATCAATTGATAATTATTGTTTTCATTATTAAAAGTTTCCTTTGATATTGAAAGATGCCTAGTAATCTGATTGCTCACTGCTTCCTTTTCATTTTTTATATTTCATCTTTAATTTAAATTTTAAATGCAGAATTATTCTATTTATTAATCTGTAAATTCAAACAAAGTGTCTTTGGTAGATAAGGGGTAATCAACGTATAATTTGTTGCTTTTACTTATTTTGACTTACCGCAGTTTGTTCCTATTATTTGGTGATCTTTGTTTGAGAGTTCAAACCCTAGAAGATGACATTTTATTTGCATCGGTTGGAGCCATATGGCACAGCTAGTTTAGGACACTGGGTAGCTCTGTAGCACTCAAGGCCTTTCCTGGAAGTGGCAGTAACCAAGCCCATTGGCCCCATCCCATTATAACACACAAACATCCTCGGCGAAGACAGTTTTGCTTTGCTTCTTGATTTGGTGCCAAAACACCTACACAGGGATACTGGAAAGTGTTTTCCTCTTTACAAGTTTCTATTACTTCCTAGGAGTCTCCAAATACAGCAGAGACATCCCTGAGAGCACCAGAGGATGGGGATCATCCTGGGAAGGCTGTAGAGAGTAAGGGAGGCACTCACCTCACTGTTGCTTTGGAAAATTCACATCAGCTACTGCATGCAGAACAGAACTGCAGGGAGGAAAGGAAGACAGCGCAGGGCCAGAGAAAAGGTAAGGAAGCAGTTTAGGTTATAAATGAAGATAGTGTCTTGTGATGTTCAGACTGTGGAAGGTTCCTGAGAGGAGCAATAAAGAAAGATATTCTGGCACATGGTTTCAGTCTGGGATTATGAGACCCACTGTTTCTAGTGTGAATAAGGTACCATGGCAGTGAGAGAATGTGGCAAAAGCTGCATCCCCTAACAACAACAAAATGCTACACCTGTAATGTCACACCAACATGGCTGCCTAACCATGAGCTGAACAAGGATGACACCAATGGGTATGCGAAGGTGGACCAGGAAAAGCCTCCAGAGCCCCAGCTTAACTCAAAGGACTCCAGGAAACTGAGAAAAGATGAGAACAGGTGCTCACCTCAGGGAGGAGCACACTAGCTGGTTATTCAGTGCCAAATAGTCAGCCCTGTAAACACGCACACAAGTAACATCATACAGACTGAACAGGTTAGATTTAGGAATACATATATTTAGAAATATATACATATATACATGATGTGGGATTCCCCTCTTTATGCTGTGAATACCATTGGTTAATAAAGACACTATCTTGAGCCTATACCAGAGCAGAGGAGAAGAGAGCTAGGTGGGGAAAACTAACAGAATGCTGGGAGAAAGGAGGCAGAGTCAGGGAGAATTCATGGTGCCACCGCCAGAGACAGAAACGCTGAAACCTTGCTGGTAGGCCATGAGCCTTGTGGTAAAATATAAAATAATGGAGAGGGGTTAATTCTAGATGAGAGAGCTAGCTAGCAATATGCTTAAGTATTTGGTCAAGCAGTAATTTAATTAATACAGTCTCTGTGTGGTTATTTCGGGAGTCAGGGTGGCCAGGAACACACTAGCAGCCTCTGACAACATATACATGTGATAACAGTTAGTAAAGGAAGTGGTCATGAATTCAAAGAAAGAGTGGGAGTGGGTACACAGGAGGCTCGGTGGGGGGGGGCAAGGGAATAGAAAAATGCTGTTATTATATTAATTATATGAGAATAGCAAAAACTTAACACAAAGAGAAAAAGTGACCACACAGCAGGGATGGGGGATATTTTCGGGGCCAATACTCTTGAAAATGCCAAGCATTCAAATTGTTAAGAAGTTGACACAGAAAGTCATCTTCAAACCCCCTTGGAATGGCTCCCCGTTGCTGAATTAAGCAGCGTAGGGAAAGCAGGAGAAACTGGGAGAGAGGGACTGTTTAGTGCACACACTGGTTGCAGGACCAGCAGAGCCCAGAGGAGTGCAGAGCTACCAGGAAAGGCCTTACACCCTCGCCTTCCCCAGTGCTAAACAACACAGAACACAGAAGCTGCAGAGATGAATGGCTCACACTGTTCTCGCCCACAGGGCGCCGCTCGCAATCTGCCAGAGCCTCTGTGAGCTGAGGCCCTCACCTTTCACTGCAGCACAGATATTTCACTAATTCATTCCGTTAGTACTCTTCTACTTATGTTTTGTTTTAAAAAGATGTATTTATTTTTATTTTATGCCATGGATGACTTGGCTCCATGTGTGTCTATGCACCATGTATGTGTCTGGTGCCCAGAGAGGCCAGAAGAAGTCTGCTGCAACTGGAGTTACAGACGGTAGGGAGCTGCCATGGGCTGCAGGAATTGAAGCTGGGTCCTCTGGAAGAGCAGCCAGTGCTCTTAACCGCAGAACCAGCTCTCCAGCACCTGTTTCTTATTTTATTATTCAACCCTTGCCCTTGCACAGACATCTCACAGTGCTTTGGATTTTGGGTGCATATTGCTTAGTTAGGCTTTGAGATTTCTACGTCTGTTTCTTCATTCTGGCTAGCATGAGACATTCTTTACTTTTCACTCAGATCTCATATTCTTTCCCTCTTATTTCTATAACTTCTTTCTCTCATTCTCTCTCCTCTTTGTACCTCTTAATGGTACCTTCCATAACTTTAATAATCTCTGGAATCTGTGGACCCTGGAACTCTTTCAACCCTCCCTTCTCAATGCCTTCATTTACCTTGATATTTCTGACATTTCAATCAAATACTTGTCTCTATCCTCATCGACTCTCCTTCCCTATCAGTTCCAATCTTCTTAGCTAAAATCATACTCTACTCTCTACCACCTTTGGTTGTTTATTTTCCAACAGTTATTAAAGTTAAAGGGGGTCACTGTTTTTAGTTGGCTAATACATTTACATGGTGGTAATATCCAGCATCCATGGTTGCTCTTGCAGTTAATATTCTATAGAGAGACTATTTAGAGCTTGTACCAGGCCCTTGAGCTCCTGGATTGAGGAATTATTTTCTAAACTATATACTTCACTTGTCCGCATTCAAATCCCACTTGAATTCTGGAACTATTTCACCTGAAAAAATATACCGAATAAGAAAAAACAAACAAAAAACAACAACAAAACAACCAAACAACAAAGTAATCTCAGATATGTGAGTCCCCAAACAGTAATAAACACACATACAAAAAGATCAAGGCAACATAACTCCTTCAAAAATGACTAATCCTTTAGTAACAGAATCTAGTGAGTGAATTAGATGAAGCCCTGACAGACAACTCTTTAGGACGATTTTCAAAGAAATTTCTTCAGAAATAAGTTCCTGAAGAACACAAATAAACAACCAAATGCAACAGGAAAGGCAGTGTAAGATGTCAAAGAGAAATTCAACAAGCAAAACAAAGATACTGAAGAAAAACAATCATAAAATGATGGAACTTGAAAACGTAATAAATCAAAAAGTTTAGTGAAAAGTTTCACTAATAGAATGGATTAAGGAAATCACAGAACATCTGAGCTTGAAAACAAGGTAACAAGGTGGAGGAATGGAACAATTAAATAAGAACAAACATCAAATAATAAGGAATAATTGAGAGTTCCAGGGAACACTCCGAAAACACTAAGTCTATGGCTAAATGCACAGAAGAAGAATATTTTTGTTCTACAGACATAAAAAAACATTTTCAACAGAATCATCACAAAAACTTCCCATAGTTAGGGAACAAAGTCAAGCTGAGATGGTGGCATTTAGGACCAAACAGAGAAGAGCAGAAAAAAACTTCTCCATTCATATTATAATTAAACATTAAGCATACAGAACAAATAAAGTGTATCAGAAACAGCAAGAGATGCTAAGTCACACACCAAGGCAGGCCACCAGAATAACAGCACACCCTTTACCCGAGACTCTGATAGTCAGAAGGGCTTGGAATGGTATAATTCACATTCTGAAAGATACCAACCCAGATTATTGTACCCAGCAAAGCTACAGATATCAAAATATCAAAAAGAAACTTTCCATAATAAAAATAGATGAAAGGAATTTATAACCAATGTGCCAGTTCCAAAGAAGATACTGGATGGGATCCTTCAATGTAAAGAGAAAAACCAAATCTATCCATAAGACCACAGGGCCAAACAACTATGCTAGAATAACAGTTAAGCAGGAGATGAAAACAAATAAGCAAACACCTCCCAACCATAAAACTACAAAATACAGTGACAAGAACAAATACATACCTTTCAATAACAACTCTTATTAATGGTCTCAACTGTCCAATCAAAAGAGACAGGTTAGTCAACTGGATCAAAAAGCAGGATCCATTTGCTGCCTCCATGTGTCTCATGACCACAGGGTGAAAAGAGAAAAAGCTGTGCCAAGCAAACACACCTAGGAAACACTCAGATGTTCGTTCCAACATTCAACACAACAGACTGCCAACAAAACTAGTGCAAAAAGATAAAGATCACTTCATACTGATCAAGGGAATGACCCATCAACAGGACGCTACAAATATACACACAGATGTCCTAAGCACTGGCATAGCACATTTCATAAATACTACGTAAAATCAGAGAAGACTGGTCCTAGTACAGTAGAAGTCGGTGGCTTCAATACTCCACTCTCACCAAACAGCAAGTCTTCCAGGCAAAAAAAATAAGAGAAACATATGAATTAAATGGACTTAAAAGAGACATCTTTAGAACAGTCCACCAAACTCTGCAGAATACACACTCTTCTCACCATCCCACAGAACCTTCTCTAAAATAGATCATAAATTAGGGCATGAAGCAAATCTCATCAAATATAGGAAAAACTGAAATAATTGCTTGTAGCTCATGATCACAATAGAGTAAGACTATAAATCAGCAGTAAAGAAATCCTAGAAGAGCTGGGCATGGGGCACGTATCTTCAATTTTAGCACTAGGGAAGCAGAGGCAGGTGGATCACTACAGGTTTGAGGGCAGCCTGGTCTACATAGTGAGGTCCAGGTCAGTCAAGGTTACACAGAGAGGCCCTTCTCTAGGGTGGGGAGCGGGGGTCTAGAACGTCTATAAATCAAGGAGATCAAACAACACACTATTAAATAATAAATCGGTCCTTAAATCGTCATCAATCAACAACAAAACATCTTTGTGGGCACTGAGGTTGCTCAACAGACAGGGTTTGCAAACAAACCTGAAGACCTGAGTTCTATCCCTGGGACCCACATGGCGGAAGGAGAGAACCAACTCCACAAGATGTTTCTTTGTCCCATGTGCGCGCATACACACAATAAATGCCAAAAAGATTTTTAAAAATCCTATAGTCGATAGAAAACAAACGGAACATCTATATAGTATATCCTCCCTGAAAAGCTCAAGGATCACTGTGGAAGAGGGGGTGCAAAGATCGTAAAAGTCAGAGGTTGGGAGGGCTGAAGGGACCTCCAGCGGAAGTGTCTTCAGGACCACTGCACTCAGACAGCTGCAGAACTGCTAGTGCGTGAGCTCCCACCCCTGGCCGAGGAACTTCTGGCAGCTGATGGCTTCTGAGGTGGGAAAGTTAGCGTGTAGCCCTGGTATGTTAACCATGCACCAGTAAATGTCTCAATACCCAAGAGTAAAAGGGCAGCACAAATTGGTTTCAGTGGATCATTAAAAAACAAAAGTCATTTTTTTTCTCGTTTTTTCGAGACAAGGTTTCTCTGTAGTTTTGGTGCCTGTCCTGGAGCTAGCTCTTATAGACCAGGCTGGCCTCAAATTCACAGAGATCCACCTGCCTCTGCCTCCTGAGTGCTGCGATTAAAGGCGTGCGCCACCACTGCCCAGCTAAAAAATTCATTTTTTTAATGTGTGTGTGTTTTTTTTCTTGTCATAGTCTGAAATTTTCTGTTTTTTTTTTTTTTTACTTTTTGTTTTTGTTTTGTTTTTCTGATGGGGATGAAGAAAGAGGGAGGAAGGGAGAAAGAGCATGAAGTTGGTTGGATAGGATATGGCAGGACTTGGGGGAGAAGAATATGATCAAAATATAGTGTATAAAAATTTAAAAATACCAAATTCTCTACCCCACCTTCCCCCAAACAAAACAAAAATATTGAAAAACCAAAAGGACAGGGAGTTGGGGGTTGATCTAGGAGTAAATCAGGTAGAATAGTGGGGGGTGAGGATGATCTAAATACATTGTAAGTCTGTATGAATTCTCAAAGATTAATAAAAACATTAGAGCAATAAGTAATGACACACCTTAGGGTCCTGGAAAAAGAAGAACAAGACAAACTCCAAATCAGTAAACAGAAAGAAACCATTAACGTCAGGGCAGAGGGACTGGAGAGATGGTTTAGTGGTTAATAGTGTTTATTTTCCTGCCGAAGACCAAGGTTTGGTTCCCGTATCCATATGGTGGCTTACAACAGTTTTGGGGAATCCAGTACTCTCTGTGGACTCCTGAACACACATGGTAAAATATACTCATACAGGCTCATACACATGCATGCAAAATTAAAAAAATAATTAAAAGATATATGCATAGAAATGAATAAAATACAACACAGTAAAAAGAACACAATACAAAGAATCAATAAAATGAAGAGTTGACTTTTTTCCCTCCTTTCCAAGCTCCGTCGCCTACATTGAGGCTCAACAAAGCAATCCAGCATGGGGAACAGATTCTCAATAACCAGCTAAGTACCAGGGACAAGTTCAGATCTCACTGCTAGGAGCCCCACAAACAGATCAAGCTATACAAGTATCACACACCTGCCGAGGGCCTAGGTAGGTCCCATGCAGGCTCCCTAACTGTTGGTCGAGAGTGCAAGTGCTCCCATGAGCTTAGGTTAGCTGTCTCTGTAGGTCAGATTGACCTCCCTGGGTTGTAGATTCCCTCCTCCCTTTCTTTAGCAAGTCTTCCAGAGCTCAGCCCTGTGCTTGGCTGTGGATCTCTGCATCTGCTTCCACAAGTTACTGTATAAAGGCTCTCTGGTAGCTGATTTCAGTAGATGACCAGTTTAAGCGCCCTTTTCACTACTGCTAGGAATCTAAGCTAGGGTTGTCCTGTGGATCCCTGGCACTAGGTTTCTTCCTAACCCTGAAATGCACCCCCATCAAGATGTATCTTTTATTACTTGCCCCTCCATCATGTCCCCATCCCACTTCCCATGCCCAGCCCACTCAACCGACTCCCTCAAGCTCCATCTCCCATTCCCCCACCCCCACTCCGACCCTCAGTTCACCCAGGGGATCTCTTCTATTTCCCCTTCTTAGGGAAATCCATGCATCTCTCTTTGGATTCTTCTTGTTATCTAGCCTTTCTGGGGCTGTGGACTACAGGCTGGTTATCCTTTGCTTTACATCTGTTTTCTGCTTACGAGTAAGTACATACCATATTTGTCTTTTGGGGTCTAGGTTACCTCACTCAGGATGATTTTTTTTTGTAGTTTCATCCCTTTGCCTACAAATTTCATGATGTCATTATTATTATTTTCTTTTTTACTGACAAAAAATACTCCACTGTGTAAATGTACCACATTTTCTTTACTCACTCTTCAGTTGAGGGGCACTCAGGTTGTTTCCAGGTTCTGGCTATTATGAATGATGCTAGTATGAACACAGTTGAGCAAGTGTCCTTGATTTAACATCATGGTATACAGTATACGGCCAAAATTGATGTCTGTTCTTATCTAATTGTTCCATCCCTCCACCTTATTTTCAAGCTCAGATGCTCAGTGATTTCCTTAATCCATTCTATTAGTGAGACTTTTCATTGAACTTTTATTTGAAGGAATAAACAAAAACAATAAAGACAAAAAAGTTATATGGAAACTTAACACTGTAGAAGCTTCCTAAAATATCTCTACACATGCATAAAAATAATTAAAATGAGCCGGGTGGTGGTGGTGCATGCCTTTAATCCAGCACTCAGGAGACAGAGGCAGGTGGATTTCAGTGAGTCTGAGGCCAGCCTGAACTCTACAGTATGAGTTTTAGGACAGCCAGAGCTACTCAGAGAAACCCTATCTCAACACCACCGCCCACCAAAAATGAACTAAGATGAATGTTAGTCTACAACAGGGCAATCATTAGATGATAACAAGAAAAAGCCTGGTAACAGATGTAAATTACTTACTTTGGTGATGTTGGCTGGTGAGGTTTCAAAGCCAGTATGGGCTATTGCTAATGTTCTTTGAGTACCCTCCAGAACTGGATGTTAGGATCCTACTGGTGAAGATACCACATATTCTAGCAATAGAACAGGGACAGATGAAGCTGGTATTGACCTGGAAGCTTGATCCTTACTGGGTAGCTTTCACAATGCTGGAAGGGGCCATGCACACTACTGAAGAAGAAAAGTATCAATCTTAGGCAGCTGTGAACCTGGTGAACTACAATAATGACTGGCCTGGAAAGACAGGCCCACTCATGCACTAGTGGAATGTATGTTGTGGGAGCAACCAACTGCTCTCTGATTGGGGCATGCTCTACTGATGAAGCCTATACCTGACACCATTATTGAGGCCAAGAACCTATGGTTAGATGGACAATAGACTCTAAGAGAAAACCTTCTACAATCTTCCTGCTAAATGAAGTATTGACTCAACTCCTAATGACTTATCATTATAGCCATATATTAAGGGGTTTCCTAACTGTCATCAGAGAAGCTTCTGATTACAATACATGATGACCAATAAATGTCCAAAGTGCAGAGAGTAAAAGTCTGCAGAAAGTTAAACCCTAAACAGATGCAATATACTGTACCTACTCTCCAAAGGCTTAGGCATCATTGTAGAAGGGATAGAAAGACCACAGAGCCAGGGGGGATGGAAAAAGTATCTTCTTGAAATAGCAGGGAAATTGCACACATGAACTCACAGTGGCTGCAAGGTCATGCACAAGCTCTGTGAAAGCCCATGGCAGACCAAATCCCAGCATGGAGGGGGGATCTGTGCACCACATTCCATGCCAAGCCATGAATCTCCTGGCAACTGTAAGCTGTGGGGAGAGGAAGAGTCAGTTTTCTTTAAGAGTGTAGCCACTGATAAGCTCCATGTTCTAGTGGGAGGCCACATATCCAAGAATATTTGGGCAGCACAAATTGACCTTGATGGAGAAAAAAGGATGCAATGTTGGTGGGAAGAGAAAGGGAGTGGATCCAGGAAGAGCTGGGAGAGGGAGGGTATACATGATCAAAATTCATTATATGAAATTCTCAAAAAAACTAATAAAATATTTTTAAGATTATGAAGAGGACATGAAGGGAGAAGTATCTGGGGGTTCTAAAGTGAGTGGGAAGGGGTTTTTGATTTGTTATGATCAAGACATACTGTATACATGTATGAACTTGTCAAAGAATAAATGAAAACGATTGCAGAAGAAAGTGACACAGAATACGAGCAGGCCACGACACCCACACAACCTACAAGACAGAATACGAGCAGGCATGCCACCCACACAACCTACAAGACAGAATATGAGCAGGCCACGACACCCACACAACCTATAAGACAGAATACGAGCAGGCCACTACACCCACACAACCTACAAGACAGAATATGAGCAGGCCATGCCATCCACACAACCTAAATGAGAGAATACGAGCAGGCCACTACACCCACACAACCTACAAGACAGAATACGAGCAGGCCATGCCATCCACACAATCTAAATGACAGAATTCAAGCAGGCCATGCCATCCACACAATCTAAATGACAGAATACGAGCAGGCCATTCCACCCATACAACCTACAAGACAGAATACGAGCAGGCCATGCCACCCACACAAGACAGAAAGGCCAGGACACTTGTATCACAAAGCACCTTCCTGAAGAGAAATCTCATTTCATAACTGGATGGTAAAGACACAAAGCAGAGGGAGGCTGTAGGCGCTTGGAGGATGGGAACAGATGCTCCGTTCATCACTGTACCCACAGCCTATGGCTGCCCGTGGCACTCCGCAGTTAGACAATAATGATTCCTGTGCTGCTTCTCTCTGAAGACTCCCTGCCATGCTAGTGTAATTCCAGGGATGTGCCTGATTTGGGGGCAGTGAGGGACTGAGCGAATAAGACAGACAGACGAATACATGGACACTAAGAAAAGCTGGGCTCAGGTGCTCTGGCATCTCTGATGGAGAAATGGAAGCACCCTGGAAGCTCATCATGTTTATTACACAAAGCTGAACATGGAGGCCTGATTACTTCATACAGCTGGGCAAGACATGGGTTATTACATACAGATAAGCAAGGAGGCAGGGGTTATGGTATATAGCTGGATCAAGGAGACAGGTTTAGACAACCTTGGTAGGAGCAGTCTTTGTAGTGGGGCAGTCTTCAGGACATAAACATCTGGAGAGGAAAAACCTGTCATGGAAATTGTCTGTACACACTATCAGTATTCACACATGGACCAGTTGTCTGTACACACTATCAATGTTCACACAAGTTTTTTTTCTTTCTTATTGATTTTATTGAGCTATACATTTTCTCTGCTCCCCTCCCTTCCTCCCCTCTCTCCTTCTACTCTCTCCCATGATCCCCATGCTCCCAATTTACTCAAGAGATCTTGTCTTTTTCTCCTTTCTATGTTCATCCATGTATGTTTCTCTTAGGGTCTTCTTTGTTGTCTAGGTTCTCTGGGGTTGTGGACTGTAGCTGTGTTTTCTTTGCTCTATGTCGAAAAGTCACTTATGAGTAAATACATAGTCTATTTGCCTTTCTGGGTCTGGGTTACCTCACTCAATAGGTCTTTTTCTAGATCCATCCATTTGTCTGTAAATTTCAAGATGTCATTATTTCTTAGCTCTGAGTAGTACTCTACTGTGCAAATGTACACATTTTCTTTATCCATCCTTTAGTTGAGGGGACAAGCAGATGGTAGAGCTGTGGGTCATTGCTTACCTATACCTATCCTGGATTATTCAACTCAACTGAAGGCTGTGCAAACCAGAAGAACTGCCCAATGAACCACGGGAATCATAATAAATAATAAATATCCTTTTTTCAAAGCTATTGAGTCGGGGATGTTTTTCCTGGATAGCACAAAGCAACTGAAACTGCTGGTATAAACACAGGAATAGACTGTGGAGGCAGGTCTCACCTGTAAGACATATTCATATAGCAGTCTAAGGCAACATGTGATTATATATCAAAATGCAGGGTGTGGAATAATCAGAATTTTACCAAGTATTGTCTTGGGCAAATAAACCAGTCTTAGGTAGGTTACAAAGACTGGGTAGACTATGACAATCTCTCCAAAACAGCGCTGCTCCTCTCCGCTGCCTGCTTTTTGCGGCGGTCAGGGAAGACCACCACAGTGGATGCGGGAGTGAGAACAGCGTTAGGCTGTGGCAGACAATCTGGGGGGGGGCGGTTGGATGAGTGAGGGATGAAGGGCAGGAAGGGAGTGCTCAGAGACGGGAGCATCTTTCACACTAGGGCAAGGAGATACACATGACAACAAATGATTCGAGCAAAGTGACATTTCCACCAGATCATACCACAGTGGCATGTGGAGCATGTGGAGGCAGGGGATACTGATGCCAGGAGGACAGGAATGAGGTAATGCCTACCTGTACCAGGTGACTACACTGGCTGCTGTGAGGAACAATGCAAGGTAGGCAGGGAGACGGCCATGCTCACTGTGAAGCCTTGGCCAGCTCCTTTGTTCCACTGCACTGAACTTAGTTTGCTGTATGCCACTTACATTTAAAGTGACAGATACAGGTCAGGAGAGATATTACACACACACACACACACACACACAAACACAAACACACACGCCCTTCCAACAGACTGTAGGAGACTGAGGGATNCACACACACACACACACACACACACACACACACACACGCCCTTCCAACAGACTGTAGGAGACTGAGGGATGGTTGCGCTGCCGGCGCTGGGGATTCTGGAGAGACACTAGAGAATAAGAACATGTCTGTATCAAGGGAGCCTGTGCCATTTAGTAAGAATGACCACAAGCACAGGTTAGTGGCTAAATCATTACCTTTTCAGAAAGACTGCCTGCAAGGGGGACATGTTAGAGAAGGCCTTACAGGAGAGGCAGCCTGCCAAGTGTGCCAGGTGGCTGAGCTGCAAGGGCAAAGAGATGGTGTGAGGGCAGCCAGGGAACGGAGCTGTCAAACTGCAGGCTGCAGAGAGAAACCTCAAAACATTTAGTCGGGCCAAAGGGAAAGGCTGGAGAGAGAGGAAGAGGGAGGGCCCGGTTCTTTCTGTTACTCCCAAGACTAGACTATCTGACTGTTGCTCCCCTCTTTTGGCCACGCTTTTCCTAACTCAGCCTTTCCTCATTACCTTCCTGTGCAAGCGCCCTCCCCTCCCCAGTTCTGGTTTCCTGGTTCACTCAATAAACACATACTGAGTCCAGGCGACATGCTAAGCTGCAGAACAGAGAAAGGAAGGCGCATCAGCAGATGAAGTAGAGATGAACAGGGTTTAGGCACTGAGGGGGTCACAAGGGTTCCAGGCTACATTAAGGAGTTGTTGTGAATGTGTTAACTCCTAATTGTGTGCTAGAAAGACCACACTGACATCTTTATGAAGAACAGACAGGGGAGGAGAGAGGTAGAGACAAGACTGGCTATCTTGTCACTATGGGGACTGAGCCATAGACCTCTGAGGAGATATGGATCTGAGATTTAAAGTAGCAGGGCTGCCACTCTGGATCTGCAGGTTCTATACTCAGCCAATTACAGGCCCAAAATATCTGGAGAGGAACTGTGTCTATGCTGAACACATGCAGGCTTCTCCCCTTGTCATCGTTCCCTAAATAACACGGCATGGTCAGTCTTTCTAGAGCATTTGCACTGGATTGTATCAAAGGTGGCCTGGGGTAATTTAAAGGCACACAGGAAGATGTATGTAGGTTACATGTACCTACAGGGCATCCTATTCCAAGGCCAAGGATGCTTGGGTATTGAACATGGAGGGTGGGATGACTTCTGGGGTCATCTTGGAATGGGTATTGGGGGACAGTCTTACTAGGAGGAATGTGGTAAAACGATTTCTAGTCTTTATATGCTGCAAATGAAGTTTCCAAGGAACATCAAATGAATGCTTTGGTATAGGTATTAGAGAGTGGAGTTTGGCGATAAAACACAGTCAAGTGCGTAGCATGTAGGGGACGTCGCTGGTAGCTCACGAAACTGCCCAGGGAACTGGACACGCACCGGAAAGGACAATTTCAAGGCAGAAGTCTTCTTCTCAAGTAGTGTGATGGTTCATCACGCTAGATCGACTGACTGATCTGAAACAAACTAAGAGGCACGACTGTGGGAAAAGACGGCATTTCCAGGAAGGGTTATCTGCCAGAGCGGCAGCACCTTCTGGTGGCAGCCTGGAGGTAAAGAGGTCTGAGGAAAGAGCCAAGCTGCCTTCCTGCCTGCCTTTGCTTCTTGCTGGTCAGGGCACATGTGCTATTGCTGCTGCCACCACCACAGCCCAGTTTCTTTAGCCTTCCCCACTGACCACAGACCAGCAATTCTCCAAGGATCCTTCAGGCCACCAGCCTTGTAGACTGAGAGGCTATCAGTTGGTTCCTTAGCCTCTCCTGTGTGCAGACAGTCAAATTTGGACTCCTCGGTGCCTGCTGTGTGAGCTGATCCAGCAAATCCCTTGTAATATATATCCATTCTATCACCTTCGTTCCTCGAGAGAAGCCAACGAGCACATGGGAACTCCAGTGACCCGGAAGTCTGATGTGTAACTTTCCTATGCTACCTTTAGCACTATTTGCATCTTGAGGCTTATCGTGATTCCCTACTGCCCAGAAAAACCCTGTGGTACAAAGGTTAGAGTCAAACCAAAGGAGAAAAGTAGAGTAGAGAGACAAAAGCTGATTCTTTGTTTCTTCTTTCTTGCTTCAGGGACATACTGTAACATTTTTCTTCCTCCTTCCCTCCTCTGGGCAGTTCTAGGGCTCAAACTTAGGGCTTTGTAATTGGGAGGCAAGTCCTTTAGCGCTGAGATAGCTCCACAGCCACTGGCCTTTTGAAACACGGTCTTGCTACGTAGCCAAGGCCAGCCTTGAAATTGCAAATCTTAAGCCTCAGCCTTCTACTCCTTTATGAGGCTTAAGTGTGCACCATGATGTCTGATTGATCACACTCACACAGCAAAACAAAATCCTTGGCGTCATCTTCACGGTCTTCTCGTACTTGATGAAGACCACGGGGTCACTAGTCTTCTGCACTGACTCTTGAAGGGCAAACTCTGAGGTAAGGGAAACCCATTATTTATCGTTGCAGTCTCCAGAATTTAACTTGGGACTCAGCACACAGGGGAAGCTCAGTCAGCACTTACTCACTCGTTCAACAAATGTTATTTTTAAAAATTCTCATTACATTTTACACACACACGCACGCGCGCTCTCACACATGTCTCGGAAAATGTATGGAGGTCAGAGGGAAACTTGAGGGAGTCGATTCTTTCCTTCTCCTATTGTGGACTGGGGCTTAGCTTGGAGTTTCAGGCTTGGTGGAAGATGCTGTTTGAGCTGTCTCCCTAGCTCTCAACAAGTATCTATTAAGTATCCTTTAAAGGTCAGGCACAATTCTCGGCACTAGGGCTACATAGGAGGATATAAACAAGTAGCTTCCAAGGTTCTTAGAAAATCCTGTATTCGTGTTGTGCCAAAGCATAAGCAAAGTCACTTCACTTTTTCTACAGTGTTTGAGAACGTTTCATGAGTTAGCATGTCCCTCCCACCAAGAGTTAAAAAATACTGAAAAATTCCATTTTTATATGAAACTAAAAACAGCTTCTTAACTGTCACACTAATTTTAAGATAAAAACTAAGCATGGTAGAGAACATACTTGCTTAAGCAACCATTTACTAAGCCACCACAGAATGTAGTGATGAATCTGAGAGCCCCTGCCCTCAAGAACCCTGGGATGGAACAGGAAGGATAAGGCAGATCCAAGGATGTTACAGCCCAAGGCAACACCAGGGGCACCTCACTGCTCTGTCTAAAGAGTCTGCTACCACTACCAAGTGTGCCTGCCCTCCCATCCCTGTATATCAATGGCACCTGCCACTTGCATCCGTGTCCCAGCGGTTTGAGTCTGTCTGCGGGGCCTCTGCTATATGGTGAACTCTGCGGGTGGGGACTGAACTCCCCAAGCCCTCTGTAGGCATCATGGCGACTATCTAAGGCCAGTGTAGAGTCCTGGGAGACAAGAGAATACAAGCCGAGAGCTCAAATGCCTTTGCAACAGCTAATGAAAGAAAAACACCACAAAACAAAAACCCAGAAACAAAAAAATCCCAAACCAGTATGTATCAGTGAACAAGACAAAGGTCAGAACATTCTGAAGAAATGAAAAGGAGTTACTTCTCTTTTAAGGAGGCCGAAAGCTTCTTGTACATGGATTTGGCAGTTGCACACAGCAACTGACCTCAAGTGTGGCACAAAGCTTTTACAAATATGAATGTTCTGAGAAACACAAAGCTAACACCTTTACATTTTGTAGTAAAATTCTGTATATATTTGGCACCCTTGCTTTCAGTGAGCTTTTTCCAGACTTTTTTTTTCTTTTTTTTTTTTTCTCATGGGGTTGTTGGGAGAGCCCAGGGCTATTTTGAAGGCAAGAATCTGTCCTTCACCCTTCAGGGAGGCATTTAGTCTGGGGTTGCAGGCACTAAGTCATAAGAGGGGGATAATGACCCAGGACTGAGAGCCATGGTCTTCCCATCAGGTTATTGGCTCCCAAAGGAACACCAAGGTCTGAGAGTTGGGGAAATAGGCTGCTGTCTTTCATTCCTAGAAAGGGGACCAATGCCACATTCTGATTCAAGACTTAGGAATGACTGGAAATTTAAAGTCATATTCCGCTAAATACAAAGCAACACAGACCAGCGAAGAAAGCTCTGGAGAGCTAGATGTCTGCAGACGCATGACCTCTTCCACCTGGATATGCTCATCACCTTTCCTCACAGACACAGTTCACGTTTCCTCATCGCCGAGTGCCTCAAGCCTTGCACGCCACACGTGGACCTATCTTGCTCACACTGAGCACTGGATACAATCAGCATCATTTTTCTTTCATTGTTTTTCCTTCCTTCCCCTTTCCCTCCTCGGCCGCTCCACTTGTACATCTACCCAAATTAGACCCTGGGTGGAATAAGGTTCTGGTGGGAATAAGAAGATAATGAACCATGGTGTGGACACTCAAGTTGTAGATAAGGACTGAACACACCTGGAGGCTGGTAGGTGCCCACTGCCTTCCTGTTAGGCCTGGACCTTGCCGCCAGGTCCTGGGAAACGCTGTGGACTTCAGCTGGAGCAGCTGTGTGTACTCAGAGGCTAGTTCTGGGGCAGAAATTCATCCTCCCTTGCCCACTGTCATCCCCTTCCAACAGCAGGGGCTGGGAACAAGAGAGTCAAATTGGCATTCTGAAGTTCTTCATTTAAAGGCATATATTTAGCAATTTGCTGTGTCTGAGTTAATATATGGGTTAGGTTCTCTGAGAGTGACACTCTCCTAATTCCAGCAACGTCATAAAGACAATCAGTTGCTGGGTGTCTGGCAAGTTAATGACTACAAGCTCAAGGGATGACAGAAGGGGAAAATGTCAACACAGGAGAAAAGAACGTTAAGGAAGTCTAGAGACACATGAAAAGCTTCATTTTCTCCCTCCCCCTGAAGCAACAAAAACCACTTTTGTTTTGTCGGGCTGTAAGGCGCCTCAGTGTGTACAGATACTGGCCACTAAGCCTGGTGACTTTTGGTCTATTTCCAGGTTCCACACAGTGCCAGGTGGGAACCTCCTGCTCTAAGTTGTCCCCTGACCTCCACAAATACACCCCTATATCCCACGGGGTGACGGGGAACATGACACACAAGCACACAAAATAAGACAGAAATGTAGTGGCTGGAGAGATGGTTCAGTGGTTAGGAGCACTGGCTGATCTCGAGGACCTGGGCTTGAACATACATATGATTTAAAAAAGCAATGTAAGCAGTGAACGTTATTACTGAGAATATCATTTGACGTTCTAAGCTCATCAGAACAGTCACGTGTAGAAAGAAGATGAGGTCAGGAAGGAATTCAGATAAAAAACAAGGACTAGGATGAGATGGAAGGAGAGAGGGAAGGAGGATGAAATAAAGTGGTGAGCACTCCATGCTGGGATGACAGGCAGAAGGAGGAGCCAACAGGCTACAGGGCTCAGGCAGACACCTGGGACTATGGGAGGACTGGGCCAGCAGAGGGTGGCAGCACCTCTGCTCCAGCTCCCTAGCTCCCAGCAGAGGAGCCAGCAGCCCCAGTAACCTCCTCTGCAGCAGGCGTGGTGCTGGGAGCCTCTGAGGACTGAACCACGCCTTGTGCTCGCCACAGAGCAATATCCATGTCCACGCTGGGGGATTTTGTACAGGATGTCCCAGTTTATCACCCAGATCACAACAACCCGCAAGTGAGGAGTGTGTCCTGTGGACCAGGGACAGATCGGTTTTGAGGTGGCTCCTTTGCCTTCATGAAACCTCACGGCAACTTCCGAGAGGTGAACATTTTGAGTGTTTTTTATGTGTATTTGTTATTTTCCTGGTCAGAAAAGGAGGTTTCAAGCGTCGAGGCGTCCCTCCAGCTCACAGCGAGCGAGAGGCCAGGAGAAGTGTGCGCTGGGACTACATGACGTGTAACTCCATCTCACTGCACAGCCTCTCTGAGAAAGTCTTCCATCACACCCCAACTCCTGCCTGGACGTCAGGCGTGCCTCCCCACAGCCACCCTGGCCCGGAGGCTGCACGCAACAGGGGCTCTCGGCCTTCACAAGGTCAGTGTTAACTGATTTGGCCTCTCACAGCACAGGCGTTTTACTACATTCTCACACCCCAGATATAATACTAAAAGACACCCCTCCTTCTAGTGACAGGGGCCACCGTTGCCAAAGAAAGTCACAGGTGCAGGTGCCATAGTAGGTTAGCTTCATGTGCAAAATAATCTTGTTCTGAAATAAAACCTCCTCCATATAAGGGCACCTCTGCTGTTTCTTGAGCAATAGCGTTTCACCTATTTAAAGGTGGCCACTGTGGCCTCCATCCTCCCTCCCTTCTCCAGGCTAACAATCCATCGTCCTTCCAGTGTGCCCGGCATGAAGCTCTCACATACGCAATTGTCCTTCTCTAATGTACGGTCACAATATCCTTAATGTGACCTGGGTACTGTGGACCCGCCAAAATCATTACTGCCTGGTCCCTGGAGCTCCCTGGTCATAATTAGGATGGTACCTTTTTTTTTTTCCTCTGAGAAAGCTCTATAATACAGACCTTGCAGGATGCTATGATGAACACTGCAGGAGGCAGGCAGTCTGCTAGGGAGACTGGGTGATGCGCAGTACATTCTCCAGGAAGGAAGAAAAATGCTGATTAAGATACTGGTGATTAAACAAGATCCCAGTGCAAGGTGTGGGATACGTTCTTGTGAGCTGTTGGTCAGCGAGATCCCCAGAGCTCCCCAAACCACCTAGGTTCTTGTCATTCCTCTTGGGTGCCCACCAGAATGAGATGATACAATCCAATGGCTGAAGACCCCACACATTCGAATTGCAAACATTACAGAGATCAAGCTGGAATGGAACTGGATGCGTCCTCCTGATGTCTAGCATAGCATTTAAAGAGCCATGCTGGCCGCTAGTGGAGAAAAGCCATCAATTGTCTTACCTGGCTATGGACCTGTGAACTACATTATCAACCTGCTAGGCCAGACGTACCCACTAGTGCCGTAGTTGCATGGTTGGTATGGGGACAGCTAACTACTTCCTGACTTGATCTGAGGTCCTCCCTCCAGGAGGAATTTATACTTAGTTATACAAAGCTAGTCAAACTCCCCGACTATGGAGGTCAGAGATCCTATGGGGGAGCTTACTACTGTGGCTTAGTTAACATGGTGTCAAACTGCGTTCTAATTATTTATGTCTACATCCACAGATTGGTGCTACCCTAAGCCTTGGTCAGAGAAAAGCTTTCATTTGAAGTGGGCGACGGTTAATGAAGGGGCCCATAACTGGTCAACGTGCTGAGAATAAGTGATTGCTGAATGCACATCTCTAAATGGGACAGTTCTATCAATCCTCCAAAGCTCAGAGAACATGAAGGAAGAGGAAGCAGTTAGAATGAGAACTGGAGGAGATCAGGAGTACTGTAAATGTTCCAGAGTAGACATGGCATGGCCATTGCAGCTATGGCCTCAGAGCAGCAGCAACTACCCTTAGAAACCGGGCCCACCAGTATTCCGTACGGATATGGGTTCACAAGGCCTCACCCCTCCCAGATGAGCTATAGTAAATCAAAGGTTGAAATTGTATTTCTCAGGGGTCTAACTACTGGTACACTGCTCTTGTGCAAGCAAATGATCCCATTCGTGTTCAACTCTAATTAAATGCAGTGGGTCACACACACACACACACACACACACACACACACAGAAGCATAAAAGTAGGGAGAGGACCTAAGAACAAGAAGGGATTTAGTGATGGGTGAAGGAGGTAAGAGAGGATAATTGGGGGGACTTTGATCAAAGAACATTATACGCATGCATGGAATTATAAAAGAACAAATTTAAAGATGCTTCTTAGAGGAGATAACATTCAAAATAGGAGTCAGGCAGGTGGAGAGAGCGTACGATTTTCCCAGGCAGATGGGAAGGGTTTGGCAATGTGGGGTGGGAATATGGTGGTGCTGCTTTTTCTTCCTGGTTCTTTCCCTCAGCTCTCTGGGACTTAACTTTCTGATGCTCTTCAGTCAGGGATGGGCTCACTGCAGTCACTTTAAAAAGAAGCATGCACTGTGTGGAGTGGGCGGTCCTGTGTGACCTTTCATGAATCAATCACATACTAACTGGCCAACACTGGACTGGGCAGTAAGTGGTTTCGGAGCCACTCTGCATGTCCTTGAAGCATGCCTACTTCAGTGGGCCCTGATCAGGGAGGACAGCAAAGGTCACCTTAAGCACTGAATGGCAGTCAAACAATACTTAGGGTACTTGGTGCTCTGGGGGGCTGGAGGTCAGTGTGATCCCTCCATCAACTGATCTGGTTTACTCTTTTGTGTTTCTGCTCTGATGTATCTGAAATGGAGCATTTCATGGCTTTTGAAGTGTGTCTTGGGGAAACCTGTCCCAGGACCCTTTTCTCGACTTGTAGCCTTTCCTTTGCACCCTGAGAGCTGGCCCATGGGATAATGCACATTCTGTCATTTCTTTGCAGCACTGGCCCCTTCTCTGCCGGCCATTGCAACAAACCAAGGCCACCTATATGAAGAAGCAGGACACACCTTCCCTTAAGCCTCCGACAGGTAAACAAAGAAAAACGCCTTTTAGAAGTTCACCCTTTTGAAGAGAGAACAGAACTTTCAGTAAAGAACCCTAAACATCCCACCAGAAAGTCCCAAACAACCCTGAAAAGTGAGAATAAAACTACCAAAAGCTGACAGAGGGTAGCAAGCATGTCTTCCAGCCCACATTTGTCCTTCTAAAAAAAGCCAACCAGCTACTGAAAAAAAATCCCCCAAATGTATGAAATCTAGCATCATTAACATATTTCCTGTCCTCACATAGCTTATAAAAATGTTTCTGAGCTCCTCCCTGGCTCATCTACAACGATGGGAAGGAGTAAAAAGGAAATGCAACAGATGGTGGAAGGGAGGAGGCGCCCCCAGCCTCTCCTGTCATTTGTCTCCGCCGTAATTCATCTTGCTCCAGTGAGATTTCGGAGTTTATCAGATGTCCCGGTGCCTTGTTCCTCCTCAAGAGCCATACCCCTGAGGTGCTTTCAGGGAGCTGTAGGTGACAGAGACGTTTACTGCTATTCTTGCTGTTTTTCAAAGGGATCACCTTGGCTTCCCTCCGATCCTCCCCAAACTGACTCCGCCAGTGTCTAATCTGAGACTGACTTAGAGCTGACAGGTGGTACATGCATAATTAAAGATGACCTAACACAGAACGCACTCATTCCTGGCATATTATCAGACACTTAAGCAAAGCAATTATCAGGAGGCAATCTTTCCTGTCAACAGAGATGGAGATGGAACATTTCTTCAATTAGGAGATTCTGCAATGCTGTTGTATACAGTCGTCTACAAACACTTGGCAATTTCTATAGTTTAATACTGCATCAGCTCAACAGAACACCTTTGGCCAGTCAATTTATGCGCCATCCACCACTACCATACGAAGTCATATTCTAAACATCAAAACTGAGACAATTCTGGGGTCTTCCAGAGACCCTTGAGGTGTGCTGACAAGGATCTAAGTTTATACACCAAGTCTCCCTTAAAGGATCAATGCAAAAACAAAAACAAAAATAAAAAAAAAACAAAAATGGGTTCCTACTAAAGTAAATTCAAAGCAGAACTCCTCCCTCCCCACACTCCAGCAGTGCCAGAATGCTTAGCGAATTATCATTATGCCGTACAACCTCATTACGAATCTAAGTGATCTAAAGGATTCTTGTTGCATTTGGAAGAAATATGACTCAGAGAAAGAGGAGGACTGGGTGAGATGGTTCAATAAGGTATGTGCTGCCAACCCTAACGACCTGAGTTCAATCCCCAGGCCTTACAGGACAGAAGGACAGAACTGAGTCCCGCAAGTTGTCCTCTGACCTCTGCATGTTTCCAGTGATGGGTGCATGTGTGTGCAAGAGATACACACACCACACACGTGCGTGCACACACACACACACGCACACACACATATATAGACACACTCACACTGTAAAATAAGTTTCAAAGAAAGAAGGGCTTTTCCGTCAAACAGATGGAGTTTTCACTTTAGGTGGGGGGGGGATAAGCTGCAATTCTTAATGGAGCACTGTGAGTTCATAAATTATAGTGTGTGCTTTATATAAAGGAATGCACTTTAGCTTTCCTTAGAGCAGAAATTACTTGAAAGCTAGAGCGAGACGGGTGATTTTCCTTTCTTAAAGGGCTGTTAAGAAGGTAATGGGTATTTGGAACCCATGCAAAAACTGCTTTCCACGAGACAGAGAACCTCACGATGTTTGCAGCGCGTATTTCACCGCATCTCACAAGAGGTCTTATTGTTTGAAAGCTTATGTCCTTATGTCGCATGTGAACAATGCCTTCATTGTTCGTGGGAATGTGGCTATGGGATGTCTGGTGGTGGGACTCCGCTGTTTGCATTCTTCTCTCATCTGCAGCAGTGGGAACCCAGGAACCTGGCAGCCTAAGACAGCAGTTTTCAGCTGCAAACCCTGCCATGACAAGGTGGGGTACGTGCTTATGTGAACAGGTGGACATGTGATGATAAATCCAGATCTACAGAAAGCACTTATGAGCGCAGACTTTGAGGTAATAAAAGAGCGTGTTAGAGACAATTAAGGATCCACTAGCAAACCATCACTACAATAGCACTCACTGCCTTTCAGGATGCACCCAACTTAGAAGGCAGTCCATTCAGAATATTAGGGAGACAACACCAGGCGTCCTGGGGGAAAACAGAATCAGGTGGCAGGTAGCAAGATCATTAATGGGAGCTTCAGCAGGACTCAAAGCCCAACTTCATTATATTTCTTGAAACTAAGAATAGCTTCTGAATGAGTGCTCACAATCCTCCACAGACCTATTCCTCCTTAGGAGCTCCCCCTGTTCCCTTTCCAATTTAATGCAAGAAAAAGAAGAGAGAGCAGTCAGATATGGGTAGGGCAGTAGGAACAAAGGAAGCTCTTTAGAATGGAGAGGAGCTAACACATTTTAGATGTTGTGAAGGCTCTTTCACTAGCGTTCAGCTCAGAGTTGTAGTTTGATAGCAGGCTATCACCAAGAAGTCAGGAAAAAAGTGATTTATAAATAAAAATGGCAGTCCTACCAAAAGCAATCTATAGATTAAATGCAATTCTCATCAAAATCCCAACACAATTCTTCACAGACCTGGAAAAAAACAATACTCAACTTCATATGGAAAAACAAAACAAAACAAAAAACCCAGGATAGCCAGAGCAATCCTCTATAATAAAGGAATCACCATCCCTGACATCTAGCTACAGTAATAAAAACAGCCTGGTATTGTCATAAAAAAATACAGGTTGACCAATGAAATCAAATTGACGACCTGGATACTAATCCACACACCTATGAACACCTGATTTTTTACAAAGAAGCTAAAATTACACAATAGAAAAAAAGAAAACATCTTCAACAAATGGTGCTAGCATAACAAGATGTCAACAGGTAGCAGAATGAAAATAGATCCATATCTATCCCCATGCATGAAACTCAAGTCCAAATAGATTAAAGATCTCAATATAAATATGAACCTGCTAGAAGAGAAAGTGGGAAGTAGCTTTCAATGCATGCGCACAGGAAATCACTTCTTAAAAATAATACCATTAGCACAGACAGCAAGAGCAATAATAAATAAATAGGACCTCCTGAAACTGAGAAGTGTCTGTAAAGCAAAGCAAAGGACACAGTCAATAAGACAAACAGGCAGCCTACTTAATGGGAAAAGATCTTCAGCAACCCCACATCAGACAGAGGACTGATCTCCAAAATATATGAAGAACTCAAGAAATTAGACATCAAAATACCAAATAATCCAACTAAAAATTGGGGTACAGATCTAAACAAAGAATTCTCAACAGAAGAATCTCAAATGGCAAAAGATACTCAAGGAAATGTTCAACCTCCTTAGCCATCAAGGAAATGCAAACCAAAATGACTCACAGATACCATCTTACTCCTGTCAGAATGGCTAAGATCAAAAACACCAATGATAGCTTATGCTGGAGAGGATGCGGAGTAAGGGGAACACTCATCCATTGCTGGTGAGAATGCAAACTTCTGCAACCACTCTGAAAATCAGCATGGTGGTTTCTCAGAAAATTGGGGATTAACCTATTTCATGACCCAGCAATACCACTGTTGGGCATATACCTAAAGGATGCTCAATTTATACTACAAAGACATTTGTTCAACTATGTTTATAGCAGCATTATTTGTAATAGCCAGAACCTGGAAATAACATAGATGCCCCTTAACTGAAGAATGAATAAAGAAAATGTGGTACATTTACAAAATGGAGTACTATTCAGTGGTTAAAAAAACATTGACATCTTGAAATATGCATGCAAGTAAATGGAACTAGAAGAAAACACCCTGAGTGAGCTAACCCAGACTCAGAAAGATGAGCATGGTACCCACTCTTAAGTGGGTACTAGCTGTAAAACAAAGGTTAATGAGCCTATAGTCCCTGACCCCAAAGAAGCTAAATAACAAGGAGAACCCTAAGAGTAACATATGTAGATCCTCCTGGGAAGGGAAAATAGATATAGATAAGATCTCCTGAGAAAATTGGGAACATGGGGGTGGGGGAAGAAGGGAGGGTGGAAGGGGAAGAGGAGGGAAGAATGAGGGTGATAGGAGAATTCGAGGGAACAGGATAGTCAAGATAAAGGAAGGACAGAGATGGAGAGCAAGGAAAGAGGTATCTTGATTGAGGGAGCCATTATGGGGCTAGCAAGAACCCTGGAACTAGAGAAATTCTCAGGAACCTACAAGGATGACCTCAGCTAAGACCCTAAGCAATAGTGGGAAATGGTACCCGAACTGGCCTTACCCTGTAGTCAGATTAATAACTATCTTAAATGTCACCATAGAACCTCCATCCAGCAACTGATGGAAACAGAGGCAGAGATCCACAGCAGAGCACGGGACTGAGCTCCCAAAGTTCAGTTGAAGAGTGGGAGGAGTGAGAATATGAGCAA
>LOEQ01000580.1:224877-265426 GCA_001685075.1 Bramus lutescens | reverse complement strand
AAGCCGACCAACCTTTAACTATCACGTGGCTGTTCCTGCGGGGTGAGGTATTGGATGCTTACACACAACGACCTCGACAGTACTGAAAACAAAACAACCAACCATCAAAGTTGATTCTGCTAGGCGTGCGGAGAAGATAGAGGTTTTTCTCTTCAATTGCAACCTCCTCAGAACTCTAAGGAAAAGTTATCAAGGTCTTACAGAGCCAATGAAAATGCTCACTCTCCTGAGCCCCCTCCCTGAATAACAACAGAGAAGCAATGCAGGTGTTGACTCAAAGTCCAGTTCAGCGAAAGGAATTAAGACACACAAGGAATCAGCTGCGAGAACAGTATCATTACCTGTGCACGCGCTCATTGTCCAGAAACTAGAGGAGCCATCCCATCACTCTCTGGCGGTGAACGCACACCCTGCAGAGTTAAGACCGTCTTCTGCCTGTGTGGTTCTAGAACTGACGAGAAGCCTCAGAAAGTCCTTCTAGGGCTCTAGTCCACTCTTGTCAGCCTCCGACTTGTGTAGTAAAAACAGAGGCAATTAAGTATTATGAAAAAGTGGGTCACACACCACTGAGAAACAACCACACCGCCCCCAAGTCAGACACCAAATGACTGTGCTGTGACAGATGGGAGGGGTCTGAACACAGTGAAAGCAAAACTTTTATGTGGTAAGGAACATTTTAGTTTTCACTAGTCTAGAGAAAGTTAATCTCAATGTCAATGACAAAGCTAACTCCCTCTTGGCATGCTCTTGAATTTGTTATATGACAAATACTGGCTATTAATATCATGAGAAATTCATATATAATGTCATCAGCAATCTGGGGGATGGTTTCGGGCTTCGCGATGTAACCAGCCTAGTAGCAGGTGCTCTGACCCAGTGAAGCAAGGTGACCAAATCGAAAATGAAGGTGCCAAATTCTCATTATCAGTATTAACATCTCCTTTGCCAGGGGAGGATCAAGGTGCTGTACACCGCTTTCCCACACCTGTACCCAGTCGGATGTCAAACACACTTGAAGATGTTTACTAAAGTGCTGTCAATTGCTGGGTGAAGATGGTAAACCAAGAGAGCTGGAGTGCTTGCATTCATTCACCTATCACCTGACAGCCACAGGAATAGTCACATCAATCTATATAAAGAGAAAGTCACTGTTCCAGAAAGGACACAGGGGATCTAAACCATGCAAAGAAGTCCCCCTGCCAAGGAACTTAGCATCTTGTATAGGAAGATAAAATCTGCAAAGACCCAATTTGTAACCAGAATCTCTCCAGCAGCTGCCTACTACATTCTTCCTGTTCTAACATAAGGAATGTGGACAGCACTACTCATGAGCCTCAAACCACCCCTTGGGTTTCACCTGGCTCTTCTCTCAGTGCCTTGGCCCCTCCTTAACCCTGGCTAAGTGTGTGGGAGTCATCCCAACCTGAAGTTGATGCCCTCTCTACAGGGCAGCAAGGACTTTCAGACTCTGAGAGCCATGCATCAGAGCACAGTGATCTGGGCAGACGCTGCTTTCAGGAAGGAAGAAGGCAAGGCTGGGGAAAAACTGGCTCAAAACACGAGAAGGCAGACACTTGAGTGGAATCAGACTTTTACTGGAGTCCATATTGTCTGGATTGTGGATGAGGAACGGGGGAAGGAGGCCCCAAGTCAGGCTCTCCTGTGTCAGCCTTTCCTGGCTTACTGTGAACTAACTATGGATTTTAAAGCAACCCGGCACTGTGAGCAGATCTAACACCAAAATCATCTCCACACAAGCAAATCTTTCTCTTATGAATCCAGAAGTTGCAAAGGCTTTGCAAGTCCACTGGATATTTTTTTTGTAATTGAATGTAGGAATGAGAATGATGGGTTAGGGACACATCCACCTGATCAAGATATATGGGTAAGTCCATACATGTGTCTGTGTAAGAGCTGAGTAATAGCACTTGAAGGGAAACGAAGAAAGGAGATCTTTGGCCTGTAAAATGATGTCTAATTAATGCTGCTATTTTCAAGTTGCACAGTATAATCAGTACAGAGTATTGCTTATGAATTTGGACTTGTTGATTAAAAACAGTTTGGAGAAGCACACAAAAATCCATGGTATAGGTAACTTGTATCCTGGTAGCTAGATTAGAAGGAACATTTGATTTTATTCTTTTATGTGACTTCAGCTTATGTAGAATAAACATGTACCTAATGACAATCTAGTCCACGACGAACCACTTACGAAAGACAGTATTATTCAGTGTATCTGGACTGTGTAAGGGCACCCTGAGACCCATACAATAAACTGGCTGACATGCTTCTCAGAGCGAAGCTGCTGTGAAGTGAATCATGACTTTACTTTTGCAAGAAGGAATGCAAAGCTACCTCTGCTCTGCCAAAAGGAAACAATTCTTTTTTGGATTCTGACTTTTTCTAGAAATTAGAATAGTTAAAATATAGGACTCATTTAATAATCCGACCTGGTGTCAATCAGGTGTGGAATACAGAAAAAAATCTTCTAGACACAAGAGCTTCCAATGATTAAGGGCTTCAATAACCTCGCTAGCGTGCAGAATTTCACAGACAATGTCCTACGGGCAGAAGAGCAGGAACACGTCTCAACATACCCATTCTTTGCATTTCCTGCCACCCCTACTGCAGACACCAGGCCTGCTCGTGTCTGAACGGGGTTCCTGGAAGAGTAAGCCCCGCTATGGCGCCCTCAACATGAAGGCTCAGTGGTCTGGTAGGAGAGTATATGTTAGAATTGCTACACCAAGGTTAACATATGAAGGAAGCCAGAGGGAACAGAAAGACTGGAAGCCCCTCCTCATCTGGGTTTCATCTAACAAAGAGAACATGTGGGAAAAACCAAAGCCTGTGACATACAAATGTGGGAGGGGAGTGTTATGAAACCCAAGGACCTGGACCTTACGGCCCAGCTCTGTGGGGCTTTCCCCCAGCTCGGCAGCTGGCTTGTTGTCTTTGGAATGCTTTGGACATTCTCACTTTCTCGGACATCCCCTGTACCCTGCTGCCATGCAAAGCCGATGCTGAACATGGCGGCTCTTAACGATCTTAAAAAGGCATTGATTTCTCCCTTTTCTTCCACCATCCTCCTCCCAGAAGCCCCTGAGATTCACCTCTTGTCTGCCCAGTGGTTTTTCTCCCAAACTCTAAGAAAATCATCCTTGAACTTCCTTCTAAGTCTGTTTTTTTAATTACACACAAACATACACACACACATATATAGTATGTGTGTATGCTCATATGTGTGTAAATGCGTACCACGGTACGGGTGTGGAGGTCAGAGGACAACTTCCAGGAGTCAGTTCTTTGCTTCCCCCATGCGGGTTCCAGGGATCAAACTGAGATTGTCAGGTGGTGGCAAGCATCTTTAACTGCTAAGCCATATTGCTGGCCCCTGAGTCCATTTTAAAATTCTTTTATTAATGTGGCTAAGAGCCCACAAAAGGGAACCCTGAATTCCCCTGTAGCAGTAAGAAGTGTCATTTCACTAGTGACAGGTGTGCTCTCAGTCACCTCTTTAGTACTCAGCGGGATGGAGGCTACTGGAATAAACTGATAAAGCATTTATGCGGCCAGGCTGTTACTTGGGAGGGAACTTTCCAGTGCAGTACAGCTCAGCTTCTTTGGAGACGCTGGAGGTTTTGATTAGGATATTAACATATGTCCCCATGCTGGCAATATCACTCCCTTGTACTATTAGCATGCATGCAAAAATGAAAATTAATTTTGATTGCTCCATGAATAGACTATAATTGTGAGTGGAGTCTATTGTAAACGATCAAATCAAACGTTCTTCTAAAAACAAACCAACAGAACTGACTCCAAAATTGTGTGATAGTCCCCCAGTGATCATAGAACCTAAATACACAGGTCCATGGGGTTAGTGTAGGCATCACTCTTGCAAGCAATTCTGTTACAGCTTATTGATTATTCCTAAAACACACAGAGAAGATCTACCCCCTTAATCCTGGAAAAGATGCCATTCTCTCAAGAATGCGAATGAAAGTACAAGCTGGAGTTTTCTGTCCTGTGCCATTGTGTTAGAGTCTCTGATGGTGCAGGGGAACCTCGGTACTAGAGGACGAGAAGATGTTTGCTTTGGTATTCTGCTTAACGACAAGGAGTAGCTGCTTTCTGGTGAAGATCCTTAGAAAGCAGCCTCTAGATCTAATTCTAACACATTCAGCTACTCTCGCTGATTTCAGCATGGAAGAGGCGGAAGCTGCGGATATCCTCCAGTGAATCCACCCCTCACAGAAAACCAAAGCTGTCTTGTTTTCTGAGCCTTGATCTCTGAAGAAGGGAAGTGGATGTGAGGGGAGATGGGGAGTGTCAAGGGCTGGGGTGTGGAGTTGCAAGCTTAACCAATCCCGGGCCTGGTTTTCTCTGTTCAGGTAAGGGTACCTTCAGGAAACATGCCAGCATCTGGAACTAGGCACAGCTGACTTCTAAGGAACAGGAGGGCCAATGAGGAGAGCCCCCGAATTCTTTCTACTGTGTGTCATTGCATCTGCGTAATATCTGCTTTGCTGGTCTCTTCTGGGGAAATCCATCAAGTACTACAATTGTGTCACCTGAACTCATGGGGTTCATGGATCTTGATTAAATTCTATATCCTCATGATCTCAGATCATATTTAGGTGCTGTAGGTCTTTTGGGATAGCAGAGGTGAATTCATCCTTAGTTTCTTCTCCCTTAAACTTGTTTTTCCTTTCTATAATAAACTTTAGTTTTGCTGTTTTTCCCCCTATAGCATTTGAGCCAAAAACCTTTGAAGCATTGTCATGGCCTGAACAGCCTAAGTTAAAACAAAGACTTGATTTCCAAGAAGGTTTGGAAAGTCTAGCCTGAGGCCGAGGGGACAGATTAGTATGTGTCATCCTTGGATTCCAACGATTTTGTTTAATCTTTATTCTGGTCATACCATTTCTTTAAGCCAAATTTCCATGTGTATGAGTGTGCATTCACACAAGTAAGCTTAATAGCTTAGGGGGAACATTCAATCATTAAGAACACTGGCTTTTGAAATTATCCCCCACCCTCACACACACTTATACTTCCTGCCAATGAAACTGAAAATTATCCAGAAATTATACTGAAAAGTATCTGGCCTTGGATCCTTAGGTATGGCCTGTCCCAGGGATAAAGTCTAAAGACAGCCAAAGATCTGAAGAAAACATGCTACCAGTCCCAGTGGGAATTCTCTGGCTGGGCTTCCAGGCCAGAGACCAGCAGAGTTCTTCCCACTGGACTGCAGGTGGGTCACTCTGGTAGGGACTTATTGGCATAGTAATGCCTGCTCCTCTCAGCAGTACAGTGACTGGGTGGAGGCGGTCTCTCTTCCTGGCTGGTTTCTCTCATGTCATCACCTCCACCAAGCAAGAAGACCCATTAAGAGCAAGAGTCAGGCTCACAGCTCCATGACACTGCTCTGGGCTGTGTTGGCCCAGGAACCTCCCTGGGAAATGGAGCATCCTCACCATACACCTCCTTTCACCACAGCAAGGCAGCTTCTGCTACACTGTGTAGGGTTTGGCAGAGACTGTGACTGTCAATGGTAAACTCCTCGGATGGTTTCCCTCAGGGGCATTTTTGCTATGACAGGGATTCCATCCCTGTGGTTGAGACTCTGCCCTTGCTGTGTTTGGGGGCTAAACAAAAGACAGCAGGAAGCAAGATGCCACTGCACCCTGGAAAGCTTCAGCTTCCCTGTCAAGAACCAGCATTCTTAAAAGGAAGAGTGTGCGCTGCTATTCAGTTGCTTATAAATTGTGTTAAAATATAATCTAAAATGCTGTTTTAGTCATTTTTAAATGGACAGTTTGGCGATATTAAGAACATGGACATTATTGTGCAACTAACCACCACCGTCAACTACCAACATGTCAACTTTTCCAGCCCTCCCTGGACCCACTAAACCACAACGCCACACCTCTGACCCTACTGTTGACAGAGCAAGCAGTCTACTTCAGGACTGTGTGTTTGACAACTCCAGGCACCTCATATGAGCACCGATGCTGAACACGTCCAGCTGACTTCACTTAGCATAACATAGTTGGGTGGCGATTACTTTATTAACAGTGACAGTTCTCAATTCTTAAGAGTTCTAATTAAAAGAGTTGCAAATCCCAAGTGCTACTTTGAGTGATTATACTTGTCACACCCAAATAAAATGTTATAAATCATAGTGTATTACCACAGATTTAAAACTTCCAGAAATTCTTCAGATAGTTTCTGGACAGGACAGTAGCATTATTACAATTTTATATTCACATTTATTTAATGAAAGAAAAAAACACTTAATATTTCTACATTGAAAACTTAGAAACATGCAACACATGTACAGGCATGTGTATACATCTGTATGTGTACTTAACTGTATCCAAGTGAGCATTTGCTTAGCCAAACTTAATTTTTTTTTAAATCAGTGTTGGGTAAACTGTCCTTGTCTTTGGCAGGTAAGCAGTTATCCTTTGGTAGTTAACACAGTAATGAGATAACCTTAAAATTTGCAAGTACTGAGATCTTGGAGACCCATAACAGCTGAGTCACTGGAGGTGTGCCTCCCTTGATGTGTCCCTTGTAAATGAAGCTATGCGTCAGCGTAGCAGGGAAGGGAGCAACAGATTCTCGAACCCTGGGAGAAGGACTTTCCCTTTGGACCTACCAAACATGACAAACACACCTGACAAGGGACTGTGGCCTTTGCTAACAGCCACACTATTATTCTGACCTTCTAAAGCCCAAGGGCAAACAATGGCCAGAACTATAGGAAGGGAGCTGGCAAGTGGTCAGGCTGAACTTTCCAGCTGAAGTTGCCATGCAAGTCCTAAAGTTGTTTTCTGAGACAGGCATCAATGCATTAAGTACAGGTTCTACTTGCTTGTTTTATTTTGTGTTTTGAGAACAGGGTTGTTCTGTGTAGCCCTGGAACTTGCTCTGTAGACCAGGCTGGCCCCAACTCACGGACATCCGCCTGCCTCTACCTCCTGAGTGCCTGTATTAAAGGCGTATGCCATCCCCTGCCAAGCCAGATTCTACATTTTAATGTATTTAATGTATTCAATATTAAAGTGTATTGTTTCTTAACATCACCATCCACCCCTCTCACACACTTGAGACAAAGCAGTGATTCTCAAAGCGAGGACCTTGGAGCAACTGTACCAACATCACTTGGAAATTGTTAGCAAAGGTGATCGCTGGCTGGCACCAGACCTATTGGCTCAGACCTGCTGGTGATGAAAGCTAACACTTGAGAACCACCAGGCTAAGGAAGCAGAACTCAAGGGATTCCAGCCCTTGTTTCCTGCTTCATTTACAATTCTCACGATGCTTTGTTAAGAGAAAGGCAATTTTTGTGAGCTTGGGTTCCTAGTGTTGTAACCTCATACTTACCCCTGTGTAGGTGAGGAAAAGCAATCTTAGGAAAAACTTACATATAATTTCCCCAGGTCCTGTCCTGGCTTCGAGTCTTAGGATGCCGGGAACTGGGCGGAGGCAGAGATGTGAAGGCTACAGCGATCCATTCAGACATGGACCCCAGCGCTCAGCGAGGCAACCTTGTGACAGATCAGTGAGTGTTCACCTAGACCCAAAGGAAAGTCCATTACTAGAGTAAACGCTGCACATGGCAATGCTCCTGCCTCAGAACAGCTCCTCCTCTTTGAGCAATACAGTACTCCACCATGGTTCTGGCATGCTTCTTGACGGAACCACATAGGCAGAGTGACAAAATCGCCCTGGATACCAATATCTGGGCTCTACTCAAGCGGAAGACCTCTTCTCCAGGTGTTTCCTGCAGGCGAGCATCTCTTACCACATGCTCTCCTGAACCCAAAGACAACTTAGGGTGGCCAATTTCTAATCATCTTATTATCTCCTGGATCATCTCAGAAGGCCTTCTTCAACAAATCCAAACACCCCAGTTTAGAGACCTAAGAGGATGTGCTAACTAGAGGCGATTCTAGAAGACATAATTAACTTGTGAATTCTGGCTGACAATGATGTCTCAAATGTGTTCATTTTCAAATCAGTACGGTTTGGTTGGCTTTAGCCCAACCTCATAGCCTCATATCAGACTTTCATCCATAAAATTAGAAATATTTATTTTTCTCCAATGAGTTAATGTTTATTGTAGAACACATAAAACAGGTCAGAGTATAAAGAAATAAATAATGAATAATGGTAACCGTGACCAATAAATTACTAAGGATACTTATAGCCTCTTCACGGTAACTCTTGCAGTTGGATAATTGCACGATTCAGATTTTGAGTTGAGAGTATAGGATGCAGCTACCACCATATTATCCTTACAAGTGTGTAACCACTCTTACTGTCCAAGGTAAGCACCCCACAGATAAGCATGTTCAATGTTTCTATGCAGAAACATAGAGTCACTCATTAACTGGGACAAAATAACACCTTACATTAATTCAGGCAAAATTTTTCTACCAAATTAGTTTATACCCACACACACACCCACCCACCCACACACACACACATAAGCATGCATGCATGCATGCATGCATGCATATACACACGCCACCCTGAAAATTTTGTGAATTTAGAATTGGGTTGGGACCATTATTCTTTTCAGATACACAAACATACTTGGAGACTGTTTTCTTAACTTTTTTATTTAATTATGAAAGAAAATGTGATTTAAATTAGTGTTATACAGTTATTAAATCATGCTTTAAAATATCTCTGCAATACTCTAATACTCTGCAGAAACACATCTTAACTATTTCTCTGAAAGTGACACCTAAGAGAGCCATATGAGTTTCAGGTTGCCTTGATTTCTGTCCATTCCTGGGGTCGCTAGAAAAACAAATACCAGGTTGGCAATGCAAACTTCTAAGGTGTTCTGACGAGTTTTTTCCCTTTAATTTTTTTTGGAGATTTTATTTATTTTTATTTTTATGTGAATGAGTGTTTGCCTGAATGTATGTCTGTGTACCTCATATTAGCACATGCATGGATGTATGTCTATGTAGCCCACTTGCATGTAGTGCTTGTGGAAGCCAAAAAGATCCCCTGAGACTGGAGTTACTGGTTGTGAGCCATCTTAGGTGCTGGAAATTGAGCTTGGGTCCTTTAAAGGCACAGCCAGTGTTCTTTGTTTCTTTCTAAAAACAAATCATTAATTTTATTTTTTCTTAATTTTTGAAGTCACAATTTATAACAATTCTCCCTTCTCTTTCCTCCCTCCAACCTCCCCCCACATAACTCTCCAAAACTTTCAAATTCATGGCCTCTTTTTTCACTAAATGCTATTGTATGTGTGTATATACATACGTGCAGGCACACGCGCACGCGCGCGCGCACACACACACACACACTCATTCAGTCTGGCTAATGCTACCCACAGGCACGTCTTCAGGGCTGTCAGCTAGGGTGCTCTTCCCTGGGAGGACCACTTTTCCCACTTCCAGTGTTCCTGAGATGGAACAACTGTACTCTATCTATACACTCTACTTCTGTGTCCAGCAATACAATAAAATGGCTAAGATTTGAGGACTCAGGGTGTGAGCCCTTTCAATTATATTATGATGAACTAAATTCATCTCTTCCAGCAGTCTTACATTAAAGTCTGAGTTGTCCTATAACAGTGACAAGAAAGGCCCAAAGAACAAAGTTCTATCAAGAAAGGGACTATTTGCTCATTGTTACTGCCTTTTTAACTAGGGAGACATTCTCCTGATAACCTGGAGTCTAAGTGGGTGGAATGGTTTCCAGACAATTTTCCTTGGCCAGGATCAGGTGTATAGTTAATTTGTGAGCACATCACGCTCATAGGGGATAAAGAAACAAAGTGATGAGATGATCCTCAAACAGCAGACTTTGTTTCTCCTAATTGCTTGGGGCCAGAGAGGGAATAAAACCAAAATTGCCACTAGTAACAGGAACACTTACCAGAAGCTCTTCAGACGCTGAGACTGTACAACTAGCATTTGCAAAGCTAATTACAAATCTGGATTCTCTCATTTTAAAAATACACTTCAAAGCCGCCCATGCTGAACCAAAGTCTGTGCAACTGGCAGATTATCAAAGTGTAAAAAAATTGCATCACTTGAGTAAAGTAATAACTTTCAGTATCGCTAACTCCTGAACTGCAAAATGCCACAGGCCAAAAACCAGCAATGCCACATGGTTGTATTACCGTACATTTACAAGTTCATAGTTTCCTAAGTCCTGAGAGACACAGCCCCCTGTGTCAGTGGCTTTGTTATGTGGGACAAGGGCTCTGCCTCTGAGCCTAACTCTTCACACAGGTTCTTATTCGGATTAAATGAGGTGGAAAATATATACGGATATGTACATGTGTGAACACACATATATATGTGGCTTATTTTTCTTTGGTTTTGAAAACTATAAGACATACACTTAATGCTAAAAATCATCCTGCTTTTTATTAACAGCGTTGCCAGGCGTAAGACTGTTAATCTCCTCTTTACAGCGAAGGAAAGACAAAGGAAGAGGTAGCTAATAAATGAACGAATAAATAAGTAAGTGCCGGATAGTGTCTTGTTTCTCAGTTGGCCACAGAGTAGCTGAGTGGCTCTCTAGGTGTTGGTTTCTTGGGGAAACTGAGATGATTTTTCAGGTCTTCTGGAGGCTGATGGTTCTGTCATATGGCTGATGGCCATGACAGTGTTAAGGGAACCTCTGGAATGACCCTTAGAAAGTGGTCCCTTCTCAAAGTCAGGGCACCATGAAGCCAAAAGCACAAGCCACCAATCTGAGGCCTGCAGTGTTGGGGCAACACTCCTGGGGGCCCTGTTACCCTCAGGAAGGGAAAGACATTAGTTCACTAATTTTGTTTGGACTGGGGAAGGGGCTGGGGACCTTAAGGAAATGGTTAATGCCTCGGAAGCATCAGAAGATAGCGAGGGGCATGCAACCCAAGTCTTTGTCAACCCCAATACTTTACTACTGTAACAGCCGGCACAACTGAACAAATTCATACAGCTGACTGCCGACTGGTTTACAATCTGACTGCCATCTGACTACCAGTATCAAGCAGATTTGTGAAGGTGCTTTTTGTGTTATGTATTTGTTATGGTCATAAAAGATGCCCTTAAAAGTCCCGGGGCCACACCAATTTAGGCCCCTGTGACAAAGGAGTCCTCAGCATTTTCACCTCCCAGTCCATCAGCCTCAGTGTGGCTACCAGGTACCTGGAATCTAGCTGGTATGGGTGAGGAATGGAATTTAACTGACTTAAAAATAAGTTAAATAGCTAAATGTGGATACTGGACAATGCAGCTGTAGGACCCTAGGTTTTGTTTAGTTTTTGTTTGATTGTTTGTTTGTTTTTCTTTTTGAAGTCTTTCAGACCCAGCGGCCTACAGGATAGCACCTAATGCTTCCATGGAGCCGGGAGGCTCTGTGATCTGTGTTGGTCTCTCAAAACAATGGTGAATAAGAGAACCATAGACACTCCCTGCCACTCAGCTACTCTGCGGCCAACTGAGAAACAAGACACTATCTGGCACTTACTTATTTATTCGTTCATTTATTAGCTACCTTTTCCTGTGTCTTTCCTTCGCTGTAAAGGGGAGATTAACAGTCTTATGCCTGGCAATGCTGTTAATAAAAAGCAGGATGATTTTTAGCAGTAAGTGTATGTCTTATAGTTTTCAAAACCAAAGAAAAATAAGCCACATATATATGTGTGTTCACACATATGGCGCTTTCCAGCTAGGTTTATTTCTGAGGACTTCACACAAGAAGGGGCTCACTGGACAGTTCTTAAGAAAAGGTGGGTGACATGTAATGCAGAACTAGACCAAACATGACAGCAGTGCTTTTCATTTCTTCATGTTTACTGTTAAAAGAAGCCGGGGAAGTTCAGAAGTAGATATATGAGTGGTTTCTATTCATTCATTTCCAAATAAAGGCACATACTGCAAATGTGGGAAATTATCTGTACATAATTCCCTCTTGCATAATCTTACATCTACTTAAAAGAAAGAGTCGGCAGGACCTGCACTCCTCAGGTGGGAAAAGTAAATGGTATTTAATTACACAAACAGCCATAAAAATGTTCAAGTGTGTCTCCAGCTGCAACAGTGGGCAAGGGAACGTTTGTACCAATTAGCTGTGAAACAATTTGGTTTTCTGGAAAGTTGTATAGGTAAGGCTGATTGAGTGCTTTATCCCTGTCAGCTCAACTCTTAGCTAAGACGGATTTAGAGGGTTTAAGAGCACGTGATGAGCTCTTTCCCCAGGAGACTGGCAGGTCTTCTCACCCACACCATGCACCTCATACTAGTAGAAAGAATCCTTTCTTCGAAATAGAAAGGTAGCTCTCTTCTTGTCTCGTTTCCAGTATTGCATCTCTGGCGTCCCTCTGTTGGTAATTTCCTCCCCTAATTGCCTTTTCCCTCCTTTCCAGGATGCAGGGTGACACAAAGAACAGAAAATGAAGTATTCAGAACATTGGTTCATGTTCGTGCTGAGCCTGACTCCATGCTGGCTAATGACTAAGGATGGCGGCCCCCACATTTTAGGATTAAGTATTCTCAAGCTGATTCTTTCCCCTGTATCAATGTTATCACATGAAATGAAAAGCTCACTACACAAAAGAACAGGAACTTTTCCAGCATAGATGCTACATGGAAGATTCTAGTAGGTCAAGGTAAGTTTTCTAGTGGCAGGATGCCACTTCTGTCCAAAATCAGATTACTGGTTTTTAGAGCTAGTACCAGGATGCATCCTTAGTTATACAGAGATATACCCACACATTTTCTGCCTCTGGACTGAGTACCAAGAGAATAGATAGTGGTCAGAAAAAAAAGTTTAAAGCTTAATTTCAAAGCTAAAAATTACATTTAGAGACTATTTTCTACTAAGCAATGTCAATTCTCAAATATTCTGTTGGCCATGGATCATGAAACTTTTTGTAAAATGTTAGTTATAGGTTCACTGACAAACATATTTAGAGCTGTTCTAGAGTCCTTACTCACACCAAGACAGACTAAACAGGTTCACCACTTCGCGACTAGAAAAGTTTTAAAAAGCAATGGGTTAAACTCTGGGATCTAGAGATAAGAATTTAAAAATTATCTTTCAAACAGAATCTAAATATCTACATCTGAGAAGATGTTTGAATCGCAGATCTTGTGGCTTTTGTAACTTCTTCTACTGGCCTGGGAAAGCAACAGAAGGAAATGTGCCCTATGCTGGCACAGAGAAGAAAGAAGGGGGAAGAAATAAAGCCACTTCAGTCAGATGGAGAAAATGAATTAAGATCACACACACACACACACACACACACACAGAGTTACACACATAGACATATACACACAACACACACAGGCCCACACACAGAGAAATCCATACAGACACCTACTTACAGACACACACAGACACTGCATATAGACACACAGACATGCACACTAAGGCACACAGAGACATACACAGGCACATACCCTTTGGGAGTTGCCACTTACACATTTAAGGTACTTGGACCTAGTTATTTTGGCTTTAGAATGGCAGCTGGGAAGTAGCTGTTGGGGTAAAGTTTTCAGAACATTGGTTCATTTCTTGTTGAGCCTGAATTCACACTGGCTAATCACCAAGGATCATGTTTATATTCCGAGACACAGCAAAACGTTGTCTATATCCATGCTATCATAAAAGATGTTGCAAACTGAACTACTTGTCAGTAGCAATTTGGAAAAGAGAATTATTAGAAAAGAGAATTAGGACAATGAAAGACACCTGACTCAGAGAGCCCACGTGCCTTACCTAAGGTCACACTGCTGGGCAAAGGGACTACCAGGCTCACCCGAGGAAACTGCCACCCCTTTCCTTCCCTACACAACACCAGTCTTAACCACCACTTGGCGAGAGTACATTCCTTTTCTTAAACGAAGAATGTTCACTTTTCCTGTGCACTACCAGTAAAACAGCAAAGCAAGGCAGCAAAGCGGCAGGTGCGGAGCAGTTTATACAAAACTGACTGCTCAGCCGGCTTAGTTAGGGCTTGCGTGCTGTGAACCACACTGGGACTTAGAGGTGCTCCGGCCATGCCCTGCTGTAATTTCTCTTAAAAAGTGCTATCATCATCTTATCAAAAACAGTTTGATATTCTTTCTCTCTAGGAATAATTGTAAGCATATGGTGTTGGTCCTTGATTGCTGGACATCACAGTGAAAACCCACAACAGCTATCTCACCCTGAGATCCACCTCTTAAGCCCCAGCAAGGCCCATGCAGAAAATGCCTACAATCAGTTCTCAAATGGCACTGGGGATAATAGTGCCCAAGAGACTTAAGGATAATATATCACATGGCCAGACAGAGCTCATGTTCACCATGGGCTGCAAGAGGGCATGCCTGTTGGGGGCTTCTGTCAGCTTAGTGAAGAATGCTTTCGTGGATCCTGGCTGGACATTGAGGATGTCTTAACTCTTCTTGTTAGTGTCAGTATTTCAGGTTCTGAAGTTCTCCCTGCTGCCTTCTAAGAACTTCGTCTCTGCCAGCCTTCCTTCTAGAAGCCATACAGATCCTGCCAAGTCCTGCCCCTTCCTCCAGAGTTCCTCAGGCCTATTATCCTTATCTAAAAAGTGAGTTGCTTTGTGCCATTCAGGTGACACAGGTGCAGGCACAGAGCCCATACTCACGAGTTAGTGTGTTCCCGAGCTAACTCTGTGAGAAGCTGCAGGGGTCCACACAAGGATGGCAGCAGAAGCCGGGGAAGCTGCAAGAAGTCCTGCCCATGGCATCTAAGGGAGAGGAGGTGCATCATCTCAATAGAAAATATGACCATGGACCCAACTGCTCTGGCAGAAGAGCCATCTTGGCTCCTCAGAAACATCCAGGCCCTCCTCAGTCAAGGCTGCTAATCACCTTCAAGTTCTACCTCACATAAGTCTACTCTCCTCACCTCTATTTTATCAACTATGCTTCCTCACCTTCCACCACTATTTCCACAGAAACTGGCCTGCCTTTCTTTACTTCTCCCTTAGCATGCAGGGTCCTGAGGGACTCTCAGGCTTAGATTATTCACCGACAAGACTCTGAATGTGTGGTTCTCATTTATAGAATTCTTTTCACAGAAGGGAAATTGATCTTTCCTTTGTATTATCCTATCATTGTTTTGTTATAATAAAGTATCTACAACTTACAACTTGCCATGTTAATCATTTTTGATAAACACTTTAGTGGTAGTAAGTACATTGTTTTTTGTTTGTTGGGCAACCATCACCACTGTCCATTTGATACAACGAAAGGGAATCTTTTCTTTTTTCTTTTTCTTTTTTTGTTGTTGGTGTTTTTCAAGACAGGGCTTCTCTGTAGCTTTGGAGCCTGTCCTGTAACTAGCTCTTGTAGACCAAGCTGGCCTTGAACTCACAGAGATCTGCCTGCCTCTGCCTCCTGAGTGCTGGGATTAAAGGCATGCATCACCACCGCCTGGCCCCAAGGGAATATTTTCTAATAATCAGAACCAAAAATAAGATCAAAGCTTTAAAGTAAGAACTCAATGGGAAAGATACTTTGAGGGCTGTGCTTTGTTTTATATAAAATCTTTCCCATAGATCAGGTTTTCCATGATACATTCTTCACTGGTTTTCCATATCTGACACCCGACATGTGGGAATTCTGGTATCCACATGGAAGAGGGGCTTTGTGTACTTCTCTAGGTCATATACTGGCTACAACCAGGTCCATGAGCATCAAGGAGCCCAGGACGTTGCAGCCTTGTACGTCTTCACTATCAAAGGATGACTGAAAGGACATTTCTTGGAAAGATGGCTTGTTTTCCCAACATGCTGCATCTAGACGAAGCCGTTTTTTCTCACTCGTCTGTTTGTAAGCAGGGATTCAAAGTGTTGACAAAGAGCATAGGGAATATCCCCTCGCCATTCAGCATTTAGTTCAGCTCCACAATGTATTTAGCAAGTAGAATTGTTTTTCCTCCTTTTCTTGGTTTAATGACCTCAAATGTACCAACATCCTGCCTCACCTAATCCTCTAGCAAGTCCTATCAAATGCCAGGGCAGAATCAAACCGCCTTACAGGCAGTGAGATCATACACTAAGAATTCATTTTTATTCCAAAAATTGGGAGTGCCAGACCACTTAGCACAATGCATCACACAGCCAGAAAATTAGCCTGGCACTCTAAATAATGTTTTAACATTTCTCCTATCAAAGGTCCTTTTAAAACCCGACAATTCCCTCCTATGAAAAAAATGAACACATACACAAAAAACCCTCTCCATGTGGTAATCAGAGGTTCAAGGACCTTTTCAAGTGTGCTGGGGATCCTGTGCAAATCTGCAAACCCAGATTAAAATCTCCTGCAAAAGAACAAGAGTTCATATTGTTCCCAGGGCCCTGCACTGGATCTAGGTCCTCATGGTATCACAGGGTGATTTCCTCTGGTGCCATTTGTCTCACTGCTGGTTAAGCTGCAGTAACATCACCACCTGGCTTCTGGTCAAGCCTACGGTTAACAAAGCTGCACTAAGTTGCCTGACAGCTTTGAGAATACCACTCCTGGTCAGTATGTGATGTGTTCTTAGGCTTGACTCTACTGGTGCCATCTCACATCCGGTAGACCTCCCCAACTTCCTGTCACTTTTCTTGGTGAGCTTTCCCACCACTTATACCAGGGAAAAAAATTAAGCTGAATTTTTAAAAATCATAATAGTAACAACCTCCTCTCCTCATGTTCTCTGCCCCCCCCAATATCATTGAGTCTTCATTATTTTGCTCCTCGGGAGTGAGCCACCTGCTCACTGTTATCACCAAGTGTGGCTACCTGTGTCCTGTCCAGGCTTGGGTTTCCTCTCTAGAAGCAAGACAGAGAACAGGCTGACCATTTGGGAGACCAGTTAACCAACTGGCCAGGTACTTCAATGAAGGCTCCATTTCTGGAGACGGAAAGAATTAAGGGAGGCGATCTCATCTTGCAGGGTGGATGTACATCTTCTAAGATCAGAGGACAGCCAGTCAGTGGTGGTGCCCATTTCTCTCCTGATGCCATTTAGAAGCAACCCCTACTACACTGGAAGCCAAGACTATTTATGTCCAGTTGTCAGTACTTTTCAGCAGGTTTGTTGATATATAATTTTCAAGCTATAATTTACAGCATTGTCATATATGACCCAACAGTTTTTTAGCATACGAAACCCTCACTATTATTTTATATCTAATACCTGTCACACTCAAAAGAAACTCTATAGCTATCTTTATTGACTCCTTCCCCAGCCTTTGGCAAATAGTAAGCTATGTTCTGTCCCCACATACTTGCCTACCCAGCATATTTCATACGAATGAGACCACATGCTATGTAGCCTTTTGTGCTCTGTTTGACTTTTACTTATCATGGTGCTTTCAGAGTTCACTTAGGGTGCAGCATGCAGCAGTCTTTCATTACCTTTAATAGCTAAATGACATGATGCTGGATGCTGGTGTGGTGGCGTACCAAATTCTCATTCAAATTAGAAATGCCCCTCCCCGTCTTAGACATTTGAATGCTCGATCCCAGCTGGTGGAGCTATATGTGGAGGCTTAGAAAGCACAGCCTTGTTGGAGGAGTATGCCACGGGAGGCTACTTCCAGTTTGCTCTCTCTACTCTGCGCTTGCTTCAGCTTCCTGCTCCAGCTGCCATGCCTACGCTTGATTGCAGGCTTCCTCACCATCATGGACTCTTAACTGTCTGGAATTGTAAGTCCAAAGAAACTCCTTTTCTATAAGCTGCTTTTGTCAGGGTGCTTTATCACAGCAATAGAAAAGGACCGAAGACAGTGCATTATCATTTAGTTTGGACTACTCCTCGGGGCTCATGTATTGAACGGTTGGTCTCCAAGGCTGCACTGTTCAGGGGTGATTAGATCATGGGGGTTCTAACCTCGTCAATGGACTGACCCATTGATGGGTTTATAGCTGAAGGGATCACTGGGAGTTGGGGGAAACTGGAGGAGGTGGGAAACAGATCACTAGAACCACACATGGCCCCTTCCTCTCTTGCTTCCATAATGTCTTTTCACCAGTGTTATAACATAACCACAGTGCCCGAAACAAATAACCATGGGTTGAAAACTATGACATTGTGGGCCAAAAGAAATCTCTCTTTTCAAGTTGTTTTTCTAAGTATTTGGCAAAGTAACTGAAAGCTAACAGAATGCATATAATATACCATTTACACATTTATCAATTAGTGGATTTTGTATTGTTTCCATGTTTTGCCTACGTTTTTTTTGGTCTATGTGAATAACATTGCTATGAGCATTTATACACAGTCATATTTGGACATATATTTCAAACTCTCTTGGTTGTATGCTGAGGGCAATGGCTATTTTTTTGGGTTAGCTTGTTAAGTCACAATGTACAGGATGAACATGTCTTGAGAGTGATGAGAACATATTCTGCCAATGAGTTTAACATTGACATTAGTAGCATTTAATAAAGCATATTACCATCTAGAATACAGACTGGATTCATTCAGTCAGCTGAGGGACTTAAAGGAAAAGAGTTGACCTTTCTGAGGAAGAGGGAATCTTGACAGCAGAGACCTGTAGACTCAAACTGCTCTATCAACTTTCCCTGAACCTGCAGTTTGCTGGCCCAGCCAGAGTTTAGACTTGCTAGCTCCCAGAATTGTCATCATTATCTAGCTACTTTTCCTGTTGCTATAATAAAATATTCCTACTAAAGCAATTTAAGGCTTTATTTTGGCTCACGGTTCAAGGGTACACTCTGTCATGGCAAGTCTTAGTGGCATGGACTGGAGGCAGCTGGTCACAGAGCATTTGAAGTCAGGAAACAGAATGACTACTGGTCGTTTTCTCCTTTATGCAGTCTGGTACACCAAGCCCAGAGAATGGTGCAGCCCATACTTGGGTAAGTCTTCACATCTCCATTAACCTTTTAAGACAATTCTTCACATGCCTGACCAGAGGCTAGCATGACCTATATAATCCCTCACATGCCTGACCAGAGGCTAACCTGATCTAGATAATCCTCCACATGCCTGACCAGAGGCTAACCTGATCTAGATAATCCTCCACATGCCTGACCAGAGGCTAACCTGATCTAGATAATCCTTCACATGCCTGACCAGAGCCTAACCCGATCTAGATAATCCTCCACATGCCTGACCAGAGGCTAACCTGATCTAGATAATCCTCCACATGCCTGGCCAGAGTCTAACCTGATCTAGATAATCCTTCACATGCCTGACCAGAGGCTAACCTGATCTAGATATTCCTTCACATGCCTGACCAGAGGCTAACCTGATCTAGATAATCCTCCACATGCCTGACCAGTGGTTAACCTGATCTAGATAATCCTTCACATGCCTGACCAGAGGCTAGCCTGACCTAGATAATCTTTCACATGCCTGGCCAGAGGCTAGCCTAATACCTCACAGGGATGATTGTACTCTCTTACAAGCCCATCAGTAGGCTCCACACCCCCAAGAGCACAGTGGTGTCTTTTGGACTGCTCATCTCATTAAGGGTAAAGTGGTATCTCACTGTGAATTTAATTTATATTTTCCTAATGATTAATGATGTCGAGTATCTTTCTATGTACCAACTGGTATTTGTATGTATTTTCTGGAGAAATATTTAATTCTTCGCTTGTTATTTTACTGAGTTATTTGTTTTTAAAAGTGTTGAATTGTAAAAATTACTTATATGTTCTAGATATGTTAGATATGTGACTTGTACGTATTTTATCTCATTCATTGGGTTTGTCTTTTCTGTTTTCTTAATGGTTTACTTTAAAAGCACAAGTTTTAAATTTTTATAAACTCCCACTTATCTATTTTGTTCATCTGTCTCCTGTTTGTTTTAAATAGTGGGTTTCATATCCAGACTGGCCTAGAACTTGCTATGAAGCTGTCCTTGAGCATGAGATCATCCCGACTCTACACACCCTGCCCAGATACTTTGTTTTCTTCTAGGAGTTCTTGAGTTTCTGCACATACCTCTTGAGTTAATCATGTGTGGTTTAAGGTGGAGTACTATGCTGTGTGTTGAGGTGGCTGTGCAGTATGTGCTAAAATAAGGAAGTGGGAGTTCTCCAACTTTGTTCTTTGATATTGTCTGAGCTATTCTGGGACCCTTGCATTTCCATCTGAATTCTAAAACTAGCCTGTCAATTCCTGCAAAAAAAAAAAAAAAGAAAGAAAAAAAGCTGGCTGGAATTTTGATGGTGAGTGCTTTGAATGAGTACAATTTGGACAGTACTGTTACCTTAGTGTGCCTTCTGATTTATGAATATTGGAAGTCTTTCCATTTAATTTTTTTCATAATTTCCATGATGATGTGGGATGTCCTTCTGTATATGTGTTGCTTTTAATGGTTGATGAATAAAGCTATTTCATCCAATGGCTTACTGGAGTAAAGCCAGGCAAGAAATCCAAACAGAGATATATATAGAGAAAGTAGGAGGAGTCAAGAACATGCCATATAGCTGACGCAGGAGAAAGACACCCAGAACCTTTTCTGTAAGCCACAGTCTCGTAGTGATACACAGATTAATAGAAATTAATAGAAATGGATTAATTTAAGATGTAAGAGCTAAGCTAGGAATATGCCCGATCCATTGGCCAAACAGTGTTGTAATTAATATAGTTTTTGTATGATTATCCGGGTCTGGGTGGCCAGGAATGAACAGTCTCCATTTATACTATAGTGTTCTATAGGTTTTGGTGTTCAAATGTCCGTCCTTTCCTTTATATTTTTAATTTATTTTTTTGGGATAGGGTCTTACTATGTCTCAAGCTGGTCTAAAGCTTCCAATGTGGATTTAAACCTGAGGACTTCCTGTCTCTGCTTCTCAAGTGATGAGATTAGACATCCCCACCATACTTGATTTTTTTCTTAAATTTGTTCCTAAGTATTTTATTATTTTTGACACTATTATAAATATAATTTTCTTCATTTCATTTTCAGTATTTCTGTGTTAACATGTGGAAATAAATTTAATTTTTGTATGTTAAGTTTTTAAATTAGTTCATTTTGAATGCGCACACTTGTGGGTAGGCGTGTGTCAGTATGTAAGTGCAGGCATGCATGTGGAGCTCAAGGGACAACCTCTGGGAGTTGGTTCTCTCCTTCAGCCACGGGTTCCAGGGATGGGACTCAGGTCTTCAGGCTTCTGTAACAGACACATTCATGTTCTGAGCACTCCTCTGGCTCATACATTTAGACTTTTCTCCCTATAAACTTGCTGATTTACGTAAGTAATTATAATAGTTCTTTTGCATGTACAAATTTTGGGGGTGGGTTAGACTCTTACATAATTTTTAGTGTTCGAAAGTGCAGGGAAAGTTTGGCACAATAACCCAGAGCTTAAAGTGCACGATAAATACGAAGAGCTAACCACTTCTAGTCCGATCCCTCCGCGGATGGTGGCAGCATCCATGCTCTGCTGACAAGCCACATAATGACCAGAGGGGCGAGTCCCTGCACTCTCAAGTCAACAGTAAAACAAGAACCTCTTTTCCATAGAATGATGTCATAAAGAGAGCGGAGGTCACAGTCCATGGTCTATTTATATGGACAAAAACAGGCGAGGGTGGCCTTGGGACTGGCCTCACCATTCTCAAAGCTAAAGAATTTCAGTTTCCTTCTGTGAGAAGCTGTGATCCTCACTGATCTCCAGATAAACCCATCCAGAACTGTTCCAGGAACTTCTTGCGGGCTTCCCCGCGACCTCCTCTCCCCAATGACCTGGGGCTCTGTCCCAAGGCACCTTCCTTTGGAAGGGTGGTGGTGATTAATTTCCCCCCAAACTGCTAAGCTTGATACAAATGATAGTTATTTCATACCAGACATATTCGGCTTCAGCCAGCCATCACTTAGAGCTGTTTTACATCTTCGATATGTGAGTCACTGACTCAAGACTGCAGCTGCCCAGAATACCCAGGCATATGAAAGGATCAAAATATCACACTTTGATTGATTCAGAAAGTTATTTCCTACCACACACAGTCTGAGAGTTTCTGTGTTCTTTCTGACTAACTGGGGCCGGGTAGGAGGAGATCAAGCCAAGACTGCACTTGGGAGATCATCTCGTCCTGGGGCGCAAGATCCCAGGAGTAATGCCCTGCCATTCTCTGTGCCAAGACTCATCCACAGGGTGCTCGCCCGAGTGTAATCTGGGTAGCAGAGTCATCTTTCAAAGGGATCCTAGAATTTCGGTTTGACAAAAATCGAAAAAAACGTTTTAGAAAGAAAATCGGATTTGTGTGCAAATTAAGAATATTCCTGAAAAGAGAGTCTGTTACGAAACTGAAATCTGGAGACCGCGGTGGTGCTAGGTTGACTCATCAGTTCCCCTTACACCCTAATAATTGTCGGCTCTTTGATCACAATGACTGCTCCGGGTGATGCTTTTCTTGTTTGCTTCTTTTCGGTACTTCCTTGTGTAAACAGGTTGTTTGCCTACCGTCTTGCAAACATGTTTACATTTGGGGATCAGAGGGAACATCTGTTAGAAACAGATTTCATGCTTTTCTGTCAAAGTCGGAAAATCTGAATCAAATTTCTTGGTAATGTTCTTTTAAAAGCTCTTGGAGAGTTGAATGAAGTTCTCTTGGCAGGGCCCTTGATGACAACGTGTGGCTGCTCTTCATGTATGTATGGATCTAAAATTTGGTCCTGAGACCATCCAGCTGAAGCAATAACTGATTGAAGCAGGCATTATTTAGTCTCCACTTGTTTTCTAGATAGGAGCAGAAGGGTGGGCCATGTGACCTGGTCAATGGGAAAGGAGCCAAGAGGGGATTGCATACCGACCCTTCATCAGAACCCACAAAATTCTCAGGGGTCAAAGGTCCACTGACATTATTTCAAATAATTGTTATAATTCCTCATACTGTTTTGAGACTGCTTATTCCCGAGGAGACAAAGAAGAGACTGGGTGACGGTCACTGAAACGACCAGGTTCCTCTTCCAGAGCCTGAGTTAGAGATATGGGACTTGTGGCCTTTGCTGAACAGAATGGGGCAAAGCCTGAAGAATGGGCCAACAACAAGGGGGCTCTGGGCAACACAACTTACAAACACACCAACACCGTCTGTCTGGGACACCCATAGCACATATGCCCATCTGAGGGCATGACGGACGAGCTGACTCTTTGTGGTCTTTCAAGTCTAGGCAAAAGTGGTGTAAGTGCTGTCCTGAAGGACGAGGAGATTCAAATAAATGCCCTTACGCTCAGGCAGGCAGGACCTCATTCTACTTCAGCCAGACCTGAGAGTCCTTTGTCCCTAGCTCTCGTTGAATTCATGATCCCTCTCCACTTTTAGCGTCCCAGAATTTTCTCCCAAGGGGTCTCAAGAAAGGCTCAAAGTTCCGTGGATGCCTTTTACCTGAGTCTTCTCTCTTTCATGGCTATACGAGCCTGAAGGGTGAGCAAATAGCCAGGGCAGCTACCACTAGAGAGATGTGGTGGTACCGTGGGCATGTGGCCTGGGAGTCCTCCAAGCATGCCAGACATCTGAGTGTGGGAATGGGAGGTGAGAAGGAACTGTCTGTCATATGCTGGATCCCATGCTATCGTGCCTCTAGTTAGAACTCTAAACGCTTGAGTATTATATATTCAAACCCTGTCTTCTGGCTTCTGAGAAGACTGACATCAAGGCAGAAGGACCATGGACATGGTCTTTAGATAACAGGTTTGTGAGTTTGATTTGTAACATTTTAATATTTAACCATATGGCATGGGGACCAATCAACTGTGTTTATGCCCAAGAATGTTAGCAGCAGACATATCCAAGGCCATGTACACAAGGGCTGGGGCAGACTTGGGTGGGCACTAATGGACAGGCTGCAGACGCTGACCCTCTCACAAAGCAGCAAGAAGCTTATCCAGCAAGGCCTCCTTCACCGGGGTTCTGGGAATGTGATACTGAACAGGGCTTAGCCAAACTTTCTCCTGTTTGGTTGTGCTGGTGGCCAAATGTATCAAGGTGCTGTTAGGATCAACACAAGCAAACTTTCATCTTAAAACCGCTGCTGCCTGCATCTCTGTGGTCTCTTCTTCCCCTACACACTAACATGCTCAGTAGCAGCTCCACTAGCAACCTGATGGGACCACTGAGAACAGAGCCAAGAGCAGCTATGCATGCCGAGCAAAGAGCAGAGAAGGAGTCATAATAGAACCCCATTGATAAGGCTGAACTATGAGAAGCAGTTAAGCAGCTGTACATGAATGCATAAGTGATCCATCTGAAAACCCACATGACACACCCACTCTGTGGAGTTTCCCAAAGTAATTTCAAACATTGCTACTTCCTGCTTTGCAATCTTTTCATCTACTTATGGGGGTGGCAATTCTACAGTTACTACTGAATAAGGAGAGGAGACAAGGAAAGGACACTTTTCCTAAGTCTAGTCATCAAAGTATGCTTTGAAAGCTCCACATTTTATATGTGAACACCCTGAATGTGAGACCCAAAGCTTTGAAGTCATTGGCTACAATCTATTGCAGTTTGCCTCCCGCCCCATCACAGCAAGTTCCTCTCAGGGTTAACAGTCTCTGCATTTCTGTTCCTCTCACTGTTCCCTCTTGGAACAACAGATTTCAGAAGGGAAGAGAAAACAGAGGCAGGGGCTCGACTCCTCCACTTACGCTGAATGCATTTTCCTTTTCTTTCTTGAGATAAGGACAGGGCATGAGAACAACTCTACCTTGAAGCTGAGATTTCACCAAGTAGCTAAAGCAGTTGAATGATAGTTACTCTAGAAAATTATCCTTAAGCGGCAAAAGCAGTACTGCATGGATCTCCCAGGGCAGAGCACCCTGGTTCCTCAGGACAGGGCACATTCACTCATCTTCACTACTCCAACCAAGTCAGCAGTTAATGAAAAGGAAACCTATGCTTCCAAGAATAAATTACATTCAAAATGAGAGCATCGGCGGCCCTGCACATCTCTGTTATGGACGGAACAGCAAGTGGTTGGCTCTGATTGAACATTCCCAATGAATAGGATGGTACCACCTCCCGGACAGGCAAATCCATCTTGGAAGACCTTATGCACAATGTCTTACAGACATCATCACAGTGTTTTCTCAGAGGCAAATCTGCCTTGTGCTAGCCTAAACCCACTAGTCTTTATTCTAGGAAAGGCTCAACAAGAATCACACCTCTATATTCAGAAGTGACCAGTCATGGCTGCATGTTTTCTGCCTAAGTTTTCTCTGGGGAGTTCCTCCAAATGCCACACAAGACACACCGAGTCCTTTCTCTATCATTGCCTTGGGCTATTGCCTCTGGAAAAGTTTAAACTTTAAAATAAAAACAAATAGTTACAATTTAGTATCCCAGTATAAGCAATGCATACATCAAACTGTGGTCTTAAATACAGAGCAATCCTAACACTGAGGACCAGACAGAATGGTCTCCTACAGCCTTCATCCTTAAAGGCTGACCACAGTGTCATTAGCATTTTGGGTGGCCCTATCACAATGCTAACGTGGACTGTGCCTGTGGATGTGAGACCCTCCAAAATCCTTTTCCTTGGAGTCATTTCATTTCGTTTCCCACACTCCATTTGCGCCTTTCATTTTGGAAGGTTATATAACAGTAGATCTTAACAATTCTATGCCAAACGGCAACTTGTTCAGGTCGAAGCTCTTGTTTTTTCTCTGTTTATCCACTCACTGGCAAAGGAGCACATGGAAGAGAATTTTACTCAAAGAATTTTCTTTCTATGATGAATCCATTTTAGGCTTACAAAGCAGTGGGGCAGTCAGGGTGAAAATGAACTCAGTAAAGAATACCCTTTAGGAGCTGGCTCGGTGTGTATGTATGCTGTGTAGAATCTGTTCAGCACATTCTGAGAGGAAACTCTGCATAAATATTTACTGTTTTTATTTCTGACTGAGGAGTCTCTAAAATTGAAGGATGTTTAATGAGGGAGCAGACTTCAGGATTTCTGCTCGACTCAAGTGTCCTGTCCATGGGGTCTAAGGACACGCACAAGTCCTGCTCATAATGAAACCAGACACAGCTCACTTCCTTTTTTCTCAAACCACCCCCTCACCTGGGTGATGTCTTGAGATGACACAGAGTTAGTCATATACCATTAACCTGATGCTGGAGGCGACTTAGTTAGGGTTACTATTGCTGTGATGGAATGCATGACCAAAAGCACCTTTGGGGAGGAAAGGTTTTATTTGGCTTATGCTTCTACATCAGTGTTCATCATCAAAGGACATCAGGACAGGAACTCAAGCAGGGCAGGATCCTGGAGGCAGGAGCTGATATAGAGGCAATGTTGCTTATTGGTTGGCTTCTCATGACTTGTTCAGCCTACTGTCTTATAAAATCTGGGACTACCAGCTGAGGGATGGCACCATTAACAATGGGTTGGCCTCTCCACCATCAATTATGAATTAAGAAAATTCCCTACAGGCATATCCACTCATAACCAGATCTTCTGGAAGAATTTTCTCAACTGAGGTTTCCTCCTCTCTGATGACTCTAGCTGTGTCAAGCTGACATGAAATGAGTTGGCACCGAAGGGAATGGTTGGCATTTATCATTATTGATGATAGTATTTCACATGGACACTATTTTCTGGGAATAAAGCACAGCCCACCTAAGCTGTCAGTCCCTAGAGTTGCCCAAGGAAATTTAAATAGTCAACCTCCAGAGCCATTTCTTCTGCTGACCAACATATTAGGGAGGTCGGGAAGCATTTAATTAGACACAGTGGGCTTATTGCTGAAAGGGAACAACCAAAGAAATCCCAAGGCCCTTTTGGTCCAGCCTCCGTGTCCCTTCAGGCTTTTAGGAAGCATCCTGCCAGGATCAGATGGAGGAGGCCAAGGCACAAGCTGATTATCAAGAGGCTCTTTTGCACTGCTCAGGGAAAGGGAAACAAAAGATTGAAAGAATAAAAACCCACCCATCATCTCACCAGATTCGAGCAAGTAGGTCCAGAATTTAGGCTCTGGTTTACTCTCCTGAAGCTCAGATTAGAATTTAATCCCCACGGACAATATTAAAGGCAAGGGAATCAGGTAGGATCTCTGGTAATTAAATCCTGTCTTCATGAACGGATGAATCCACTTGTGGGTGGGTTTATGGATTATCCTGGTCAAGCCAGCTGGCTAAATTCTCTCACGTTCACCCCGACAAGTGATATCATGCGTTGCCAAGAAGATGTTGCCCCATGACCTTGAGCTATGAGCTAAAACAGACCTCCGTCCTTCATACCCTACTGTCTACAATGCTGCTGCACTGAGAACAGAAGATAGGTGAGGAGCCTCTGCACTCCTTCAGCTGTAGATGCTTCTCTCCAGTGAGGGTGGAGGAAGGATCCGTCCCATTCTTTGGCCTCTCCAATGCTTCCCTCCTGTGTCTCTCCAGAAGGAACCACTGTTCTCAAAGTTTCAGGTCTAATCCTTCTCCTCCACTTCAGCAATTTCTTCCTAAATTCAGCTTCAGCCTCATTCTCTCAAACCATTCCCATTGGCACATAAACCCGTGTGACATCTTTCTGCTTAAAAACCCTCTCAGCTTCCTTCAGACGCTCACTGCTACCCTACCCCTGCTCTGAAGGAGAATCCTGAGAAGACTTGCATACACTTGCTGCATTTCCCCCTCCCTAACCTGTTTAAGCAGACTGCTTGTCATCAGGAAACCTGCTTTGTACCCAGGTCTCCAAAGAGCGCTGTCCTGTCAAGTTCACACTGGAGTCTTCTCTTCTGTCCTGCCTTCTCATCTGCCAAACCTGTACTCCTTTCCAGGCTCATGGCTGGCAGTTCCTCCCCTGCCCATCTCTGTGTCTTAGCATCTGGTCTTCGGCTTTTCTTTGTCTCTACCCACGTTCACTGCCACGCTACTGGCTTTTGTTGTCTGAATGCTAAGGACTTACATATTTACTAAATCTCATCTGACCCCCTTCCCCTAATCCCAAACAGTCCTTAGTCCTTTGAGTTTTATTTGTTGACCCTTAGCTACATTAGGATTTAAAGTAGAAATTTCAAAATGCCATTTCCCACTAATATATTCATCGTGCATGTCAAGTACAACATGGTCCCCAAATAATTCCTTTCTCCTACTCCCTTCACCCAAACCTGCCTCTTTCAAGCTTGTTCATTTATTTACTTATTCATGTTTATAACTCCTTAGGGGAAATATGTGAAGATCAAGCAAACAGGGTAGCAATATGCTTTCACCAGCCCCACTCCATAACACATCACAAGTTGACTTATTTATTAGTTCACCATTTCTGAAATACATCTGCCCAACAAAACTTACATGTTTGGAAATCAATAAGGCACCAGATAGTTCTTGACTTTGTGAGTCATACCGAGTGGTACTTACCCACATTAACACAGAAATAAAAAAAATAGGATCCACTGCATTTATAATAAATTACTCTAGATAAACATAATGTTTTATGAAAAATAACTATCTTCTAACTAGATGAGTGAGACAAGCAGCTTTGATTTGTATTTCTGGAAGCCTCTTTGCTACCTGTCTTTTTTAAAAAAATATATTTTATTTTATTTATTAATTCCTTTTCACAGCCTGACCACTGTTTCCCCCCTTCTTTCCTCCCAGACTCTCCTGCCACATCTCCCCTCTGTCCCTCCCTCCACTCCTCCATTCTATTCAGAGGAGGGTAGGCCTCCCACGGATATCAACTAAACATGGCTGCCTACCCTAATAGAGTACTGCTGGACTTGTATCCGCTACTGCAGTCAATCTGTGACTGTACAATGATCTGACTCAAGGATGTGAAGAAAATTAAGCTTTTCACAGATACAGACCTAGAAATGGATGAGATATTTCAATTACTTTTGACGACTAATATTTCAGATGAGAGACTTAGACATGCTTATATAATATACTTCAATGTATCTTTGAGTCTATTCTAGAGTGCAACAGGTGATGGTTTTAAAATGTGGGACAGACTAGGAGGTGGTGGCTCACGCCTTTAACCCCAGCACTTGAGAGGCAGAGGCAGCTGGATATCTGAGTTCAGGGTTGTCCTGGTCTACAGAGTGAGTTCCAGGATAGCCAGAGATACACAGGGAAACTTGTCTTGAAAAACCATGAATGAATGAATGAATGAATGAATGAATGGAATAACTAACTAACTAAATAAATATGTAAATAAATTCCTGCATCTATGCTTACTGGTGATTTGGATGGTTTCCAAATGCTTACATTTCATGTCATCAGCATTAGATAATCCACATTAATTAACATGACCAGCAATTTCATCATAAAAGCTGACTTCATCAATTAGGAAAAATATCATGGTCATTGTGGCAGTGACATGGTTTCCAAAATTTCAGGGTTTTTTTTTTGTTTTAATTCTACCATTGCCAGCACATTCTCAAAATCATTCATTTTGTAAACTCTTTAATAGCTTCTACCGAGCCAATACCCAAATCCATATGAGCAGCACCCACCTCCTAACCTTGGTTCTCATTAGCCAAGATGCTCCAGGCACAGGCAGCCCATCTGCTGGGAATGCAAACAACTGCATGTGCATGTCACCCGGGACAGTGATTATCTCCTGGGTGTGACATAAGAACTTCATGGGTACTTTCCATAGGGTCTCACAAAATATACAAAAAAATCAGCTCAAGGGGAGAAACTGAACCAAAATAATACAATAATACATTTCATGACAGACATTCTAAAATGACAGTGGCACCTGCTGGTACTGCCAGTGTGTGGTGTGACCGTCACAGCCAGGTGCCACTGCCTGACACGTGCTGAGACCCCATCCGCTGCAGCGTGCACATAGCAGCACATGTGGCAGCAGTGTAGAGAAGGCGAACCACATCTGGTTTAGCGAGGAAACAAATCTGACTTTGTATTCTCCCTAGAATGGTCTGGGGAGACCAAGAACCCACACGCCGCACTGTGGGGATAATGGCATTAGCCCAACATCCATCTAAGGCCACCGCCATTGTCTCCCAGACTCCTGCACAAACCTCCTCAGGGTCTCTCGCTTTTGCTCAGCCTCTGTACAAAGCCCTTATCATGGGGCAGTGCAATCATCCTTAAAATGTACTTGCACGCACGTTCTCACGTGGGCACAAGGCCCTGACCTGGCCCCTCTCCTCCTGTGTGCTGTACCAGCCTTCTTTTTCCCTCCTACATCTGTAGTTCTCAACCTGCAGGTTGCAACTCTAGGGGGGCCTTTTACAGGAGTTGCATATCAGATACTCTACATAGTATATATTTACATTACAATCTATAACAGTAAGCAAAATTATGGCGTAGAAATAAAAATTATTTTATGGTTGGGGTCACCACAGCATGAGGAGCTGTATTAAAGGGTTGCGGCTTTAGAAAGGTTGAGAAGCATAGCTCTACAGTCACCATGGACTCCTATGGTTGTCCTTAAAGTCTGTCCTATGTGCTTCTGCTCTGTCTTCTGCCTTCGCTCTATTCCTCCCCTCCTGCCCACATCTCCTTTTTCTCCCCCTTTCTTCCTTCACATCACCTAACCTTCCTTCTTTCCTGTTTTGCTATTCCCTTTGCCTTTATCTTGTTTTGTTTGACATAGGGTCTCACTTTGTAGCCCAGGTTGGCCTCACACTCACAACCCTCAGCCCCCAAGAGCTGGGATTATGGATATGAACTATATTACCCTGACTTGCATCCTCTTTGGCCTCAGTGTGGAAGCTTTCCCCTCAGATCTTAGCACAGTGGCATCCTCCTCATTTGAGCTTAACTCCATGTCTGACACTGCTGACCCCCTTATACACCTCCCTAGACACTACCCTGCTCTTGATCTTGGGGCTATACTCTGTTACCCCCACAGCATCCAGCGCTCTTTAAAAGCACACTGTGCACTAATTTGATTTCTGATCTGTAGTCATTTTTCTCCTGAGACAGAATGCTCATCTTCCCAAGAGGAGGCATGTTGTCTCTTATGCTCTGTGGTAACCCTATCATCTTGGACAATTCTTGGGATATAGCAGGTGATTACTATTTACTGAATGGCATGGATGTTAGGATGCTGAATTCATTTCCAGGACTTCTAGATAGACATGTAAAGACATGGATACTCAAGTCTTTAAAATAAAATGACCTGGCGTCTACATCTAACTTACACACATGGTCCAGTTTTCTTCTCTTCTAGATGGTATTAGTCATTATGCCTCATATGCTATGAATATTACAAAAGAGCTGTTATATTGTATTATTTAAGGAACAGAACCCTCAAAGCCTATAGGCAAGGTTCAGTGCACATGCAATTATCTCCCAATGTTTCCACCCCACGGTTGAATCCTCAGCAAGTGTGCATGTAAGGCAAGAGAAATGGCATGCTATAGCTTATAACATTCTCCACTAGCACACACTCTGCCTTCCCAAGCAAGTCATAGATGACATCACTCTATGAATGCTTGCCAATTGAACAAGAGTCCATGATCTCATGGCCTGTCCTCAAACTGTCTCCCTGTCACCAGACTCTCTCTCTTCTCCGGGAAATCTTAAATCATGTAGGTAACCTTGCCACTGAACAATGGATCACATCACTTCCCTGCTTCCTGGTGGTCAAATGTGGCTTCCAAGGCTGTTGGTGATCAGAACCCTGTTATGTGTCTACAGCCTGCCCATGACATTCTCTCCTGGTGTCCCAGACACTGGAACATGGTTCTTAGACAGCACCGGGCATTCTTTCTGAGATTCACTCACGGCTTCTTTGTCTCTCTGGCTATCCCCCCTTTAAGTATAAGAGTAGAACTGGGTTTTGGGCATTCTTATTTTAGCTTCCTAAGCTCTACTTGAATTTTGTATCCACATAATCCTCTCCATTTTTCTCAAAGGAAGAAAGAATAAAATTTATTTATGATAAATAAATTATTGTAATTTTCTCACCTTCACTTATTTTTCGTTCATTAATATACTCTGCAGTGTTTATTAATTGCTACCAGTGCTCTTTTATAATTCATCATGACTTCATTTTTGGGGTAGCCATGTTTAAGTACACCTCAGTCCAATAGTGTGTAAAGTTGATAAGAGTTAATATTTCTAAAGCAGTTCAAATGCAGGTTCATAGCTATAAAGCATAAGCCACATCCTATGAACATTTTCCAGGACTTTCAGCAAGGGGTACTGAGGGGTGCTGAGGGGTACCGAGGGGTGCTGAGGGGTACCCGGGGGGCTGAGAGGATACCAAAGGGGGATGAGAGATATGGAGGGGTCCTGAGGGATATGGAGGAGTGCTGAGTGGTAGTACTGAGAGGGGTGCTGAGAGATACCTAAGGGTGCTAAGGGATATTGAGGTGTGCTGAGGGATACAGAGGGGTACCGAGGGTTGGGCCAGTAGCCTCACATGTTTTTTCTTTGTTTTGTGAATAACACAGAGATAAAAGAATCATGACCTTCCATGTGCAAATAAGTCCTTTAAGAACAAGGGTGAATATTTGGAAGAATCACCATCTGTGATTAAAACAGCTTTTCAGGAGTCCCTGTCACTGCCTCCAAGTGCATCATTTGACTCATTGGGAGAGTTTATTTCTTTGAAAGATCGAGCCTCACAGATAAGAATTCTGATCAATAATTTCATTTAGTTCATATGTACTTACTGTCCCACATGGCATACCGCTGATCAATGCATAAGAGCCACAGTTAACCTGTTAATATTCACATGTTACCATTCATTCAGGGACATGCAGCGGATACATGAAAAAGCCTTAGTTACAGGATGACCAAGATGCTCTCAAGAAAAGCTGACCACACAAAGCCAACGCGATGACTCTAAACACCAGAAGCAATGCAGGTGAAGACAGAACATATGTTCTCCATAGTGGACCAAGCAGGAGCCACTGAGCACAGCAGACAGTGTGCGTTCTGCCATCTAAACTAGGTTTGCTTCTAAGTTCAGCCCTCTGAAGCCTCTGGGGCATCTAGAAAAGGTTGCCTGACAAACTTCAATCAAGTACTATAAAATGGGTGTGCTTAACAAATAGAGCCTTGTACACATTAAAAGAAATAATATATACAAAGTCTTTGAGTCTAGTCCCAGACACAAAGCAATGTTTCAAGTAGATTATATTTTATCTTATGTCTGACTTTGCACAAACATGTAAAATGACTTAAAAACAAGCCAACCACATCTAGCGTGGCTTCAGGAATAGACCCGACTGAGGCAGTGACAGAATTAGAGAGACACGGGGTAGAAATGCTGGGAGTCGGGTGGACTGAGCTCTCTGATGGAGAAACCTCAGCATCCCAGAAGGAAGCTCAGCATGTTTCTTATACAGAGGTAACCCAGAGGCGGGGTTATGATGCAGCAGAACAAGGAGGAGGAGTTATTACATACAGATAAACAAGGAGGCAGGGCTGTTACATACGGCTGGATCAAGGAGGAAAGCTTAGCTAATCTTGGTAGGGGCAGTCTCTGTAGGGGAGCAGTCTTCAGGCCCTAAGCATCCAAGGGGAGAAAGCTATACTGAACATATTTTACACACACTGTCAACATTTATACTCAGACAGAGGAAGGCTTTGACATGCCTCTGAACCTCACCCCGGGGGGGAGGCTTTGTCATTTCTCCATGGGTGGGTCTGAGACTCTGGGGTCTTTGAAATGGCTGGCTCATGTCAGCACACACACATGTCACACACTCTTCTCACCTTATACTCATCTGTGTATAAGGTGTGTTGTGCCACTCACAAGCAGGAACCTTTCTCTCTACGCTGTGGGAAATGCGTGTGGTTTTACCTGCCATGCACGCTTGGCTCCATCAACTGATGATGATTGCATCACCACTCTTTGGGCCTCCTGTGGAGCCTGTCCTGACTGCCTTTCCCTAATTATGTTAGTTTCAACCAACAACAGAGACACAGAGATTTAATGAGGCCCAACAATGAGAATGATTCATACATCCTTCAAACCAACTTAAAACAGTGAAGTCCAACATCTCATTATTTAAGCTACTACACACATTATAAATGTTTAACTCAACTTTCCATTTGATATGAGATGCCAGTTTACCGAGCCAATTTAAAGACCCTCAGATTTGAATATATTACAATAGAAATGACTGTATAAACAACTAAATGTATATACTAGTATATATATATATATTCAGAATTTTGTATTACACAATAACTGTAAAACTTGGTGCAAACATAGAATTAATATTTACTGATGGTTCTTTGGAAATATTTGAAGTGAAATACAGTTCTCAGTTAACCAGAACAAAGAATCTCTTAGAACATCGTGTTTGCTTCCTTTGAAAACTACTGACTGGGTCATATCCAGAAGACTCTGAAGCCCAGGTTGAAAACTCGAACACTTGTGTGTGAGAACAGATATGCTGTGCTCATTCAAACGGTAAATGTGTCAGAACCAGAGAGATGCTCATGCTTCTTTGTGCTATTTATTGCAATCTGTCCGTGTCTAGCTAGGAAAGTGAGTTTTTCTCAGGCTTGGGGACACTGAAGACCCAGACCCTAGAAGATTCTGATGTAACAGGAACACAGACTAATCCCAACAACTGCACCTCTTGATAGCTGTACGGCTTTCCCATTGGTTCATTCGCCTCATTCACCCGGTACGGAGGATATCACATGACAGGGTGGATGCTCATCACTCTGGTAATCCAACAAGGCCTCACTAACCCTCAGAATGCAGAGAGGACCAGGAAGATAGCCATGGATTTAAAATGGAAGCCACGATAGGAAGGCACAATGGTCTCCATTCTCATGGAGCAGTACATCTTTGGGTCTGTTTTGCTATCCCCAAAATAGCAATAGAAATACCTGTCTTCTTTACTCCAGTAAGAACCCAGCTCTGTGGGGATCCAGTGCTATGTCCTACAAATGGGGGGGGGCTTTTGGGGAGGGGTAGGAAGTAAATACGGAACAAAACGGGTGGAGAACAAAGACAAATAGCAGGACACAGGGATCTGATAGGGGAAATGGGAAAAGGGTGGGCCCTTTAAGGGAGGCAAATACAAAAGAATGAAGGAGGTGGATAAAATAGCAATAAGGATGCCTGAAAAAGTCAAAGAAATCATACCATTAACTATTTACCCCAAACAAAACACTGGACACAAATCTTGCAATACACACTTATTGGCTCTTCTGAAGATGCTAAAGATGTGCCTATTAGCCTCTTGACCTAAGAGGAGCCTTGCTATGGATCTTACTGTCCTAACGTTGGCTCCTGTGTTTGGCAGAACCCTTTTCCATGGGATGACTATCTTTGAAACAGCATTTTACTTATGAGCTTCTTGAAGTAGGCAGTCTCTTAACTGCTACATCTAAGTCAAGCTTCGCAGCATGAATCAGCCTTCTACATTTCCACCCTGGAACATACTTACTAAAGCCTGCTCTAGGATGCTGCAGGCTGCTCTCAGGCAGGTCTTGGGAGATTACCAGCTGCCTATACACCTATAGGCTGCACACTTATAAAAGACAGCTTTACTTGTTATTATAATTATAGAATTCAATGCAGTATTATTTGGGCCAGGACGATTTGAGTATGAAAATAATTTTTATGAAAATTTAGTGAAATACAAGATATGACATGTCACTGAAAGAAATCTGCTACTGAATTAGAAATGAGGCAACTGCAAGATTAAGAAATTATTTAAAAAATAGTTTTGTAGTCAGATTATGTTGCATTTTAAGGTCTTTCTTTAAAAAAAAAAACAACCAAACAAACAAACAAAAAAAACAACTGAATGTAGGTGACCCAGGCGTCCAACAAGCATATACCAACTAGAAGATGAAATTTTGTGCCACAACAAAAAGGCTATCAGATAATTGTTCACTCACAACTTAAAGTACATTATTTAGGCTATATAACATGGACTTTTTAAAGATATCTTTCTATTACCAAGAAAACATGCCCCATCTCCCAATCAGGTCAGATTAAAATGGTTCTACCTGTACAATCAGCCATGAACACTGGGAATGCCTAAGTAAACGGGGAATATTTTAATTAAAAGTACATACATACACACGCACATCTAAGTTTCCCGCATCCTGAATTTCGTAAGGTTTACATATTTTAAGGAAAGAAGAGGTCAAATATTTTCACTCACATATTTACCTTACTTAATATTTAGCTATTTGGCCTTTTAGCATGAGGCTACCTACATATTAGTAAGGTAAGTTTGGCTGGAGTCTGTTTACACAGACCTTCCAAGTAACAAAGGCTAGATCTACTCATTTTAAGGTTGATTCGGGGGCAGCAGCAAACACCTGCCGTGCATGAACAGGGTTTCCTTTTTCTAATCTAGTTCTCCTCTTGTATATTTTGGGAAATGACTCAAGTCATGGCCAAGCACACCATGGCCCACTGCATTATCTCTGTGGGACTGTGACTCATAGCCCTTCCCTGGGGACGCCCAGGGTTGTGCATGAGGTTCGTGCATGACCAGACAATGGCAAAGCATCTTTGAGAAATCTTGCCTTCAACTGTAAAGACTTCGTGTGGGAAACGTGTAGCTTGCATCGCAGCTTAGTCTCCACAGGACAGTGACATTAGTAAGATATACACTCATCTGTCCAGTCAACTCTCTTCATGCTGAATGCTTTACAGCTATTACCTCAGAAAGAAACAAAATCCCCAAGCCCCAGCTAAGAAAGACATGAGGCACTGACTTTCTACCGTTTTGTTCAGTGCTACTGAACTGCAAAGATGGAGTGGGTGGAACTGTGCCATGTTCTTTCTGCTCTAAGACTATGTGTTTTCATATCTGGAACATAATGACCTTATCTGGTAACAGGGTAGCTGAAGATGTAATTGTGGATCTCAAGAGTAAACTGTCCTGGCTTCCCAGTGTGTGGTCTAATTCTAATGGCAAGTGTCCTTAGACGTCAAGGTCATGAGAAGATGGAGACAGCTCTGGCAATTAGGCAGCCATGGGCCAAGGGATGCCCAGAGCCTACCCAAAAGCTGGAAGAGACAATGAAGGGTCTGCCTGAAGCCTCTAGAGAGCACTCTGCTGCTCCTTAATTCCAGACTTCTGGCCTTCAGCGTGCAGTGACTAGATTTCTGCTGCTTCAAGACCCTGACTCCATGAGCTGTCACAACACCTTAGGAAGCAAATGGAGCATTGTCGGACAGTCTCTGTGGAGACTGCTCAAAACCCACCACCTGCCCCTTCCTCCAAGGGACAGTGGAGGGAGAGTGAGCAAGGTCAAGATTGGACATGTCTAACGACATGCCTGCCCCAAAGCTGATGGGTGAAGAATCTGGGGGCTTGATTAGTGTGTGTTAGAATCACCTAAGGGACTTTTTCTTAAAGCTCACTTCTTCATGTAAGGATGGTCAAATCAGAATTTCTGGGGCCAGAACTGAGAGTTTGTGCAATTCTGATGACCTGCCATCCTTAATAATGACATGCCTAGGTACTCTGCCCTGCAGGGAACATTAAGGAAGTAGACCTAGAGACAAACTATACAAACGATCCCTGAATGTGCAGTTAGCACGGACTGGACCCCATGGTTTTCGAGTGGGGGAGGCAGGGAGACAGAGAGGGAAAGAACAAAGGGGGGAGAGAGAGAATAAAAACGAGAATGAAGTCGGGTGGGAACAGAGGTAAGGTGGATCTGGGCAGCATTAGGGTACGGAATTCATGCAGTTAGAGTACATCGTTTGAAACTCTGAAAGAATTAATAAACACAATTTTAAAAACAGAATTATACCTGACATCAACTTCTAAAATTGTGTTGTTTAAAATTTTTTTCTTAGCTTTTTTTTTTGTTATGAACAAAGCAGTGGGCTTCATTATAGTACTTTCATAACAACACTGTATTGTCCTTCCTCCTCAAATAAGGAATTTTAGCAGGATGCTTAGGTATTACCTGTCTTTAGGCCTGTATTTTCAGCATGGAGGATGGAGAAGAGGAAGGGAAGGGGGGCATCATCACTGCCAAACTGGGCAACATAGTTGAGGCACCTGCTACCACCCACTGTGGGAGGTGGGGCAGGGGAGCAAAGCCAATAATATTAAATAATGGTGAGAGGCAAAGATGAAAGTAACAATTATCCAGATTGACCATTGTGTGTGGGGAACTCTCCATGTATTTCTAAACATCTGTCTACTCACAAACACAGTGTAACCCTAGGAGTCGAGCATGGTTTGCAGAACGGCAGCATGAGCAACAGAAGCTTGTCAACAACAGATCCCGAGCACCAGGTTCGCCCGTCCTGTTGAGCAGAGCCTGCACTATGTCTGAGCACTTGAGGAGCAGCTGCCTGCCTCAACTGCAACACAACATCCTTCCTCTGTAACCTGCCTTTAGCCATCTGTCCCTGGCAGGGAGTACAAACCCATCTCTTCTCCATCACAGAGATCTGCTATGCCTTCTTTGTCATAATCAAGGCATTCTCTAGATGATCATTTCTATTTCCCCACCGTTTTCATTACTGCAAACAACAGTGACAGAGGGTCTTGGAGTGTCAGCATTCTGCTTCCCCGTTATTATTTGGGGGTTTGAGAGATCACACCATGCACACATATACCATTATGTTGTGTGGTATCAGAACATCACCATGGATCCCACCTGGCTTCATAGCAGCACGGGTTTCCTCACACCTCCACCCACAATCGCTGGAGCTTTCCCAATAATTCTAATATGAGATTACGTGATACTTGAAAAAGGGATGGCTAATCAATTCTTTTCACCTCAAACTTCCTGAAATGATCACAAAGCTGACTGTCCTCATTGTATAGTTACCAGCCATCTGCATCTCTCTGTTTGTGAGCTGTGATGCTATCTGGCTGCTTAATGTGTCAGTTACAGTAGAAGCTGTGGAGACTTGGAATTTAGAAATTCAGTTTAATCACAATGAAAGCTACGGAGATGAAAAAAAGAAAGAAGGGAGAACTAAATGTTCAAAAAAAGAGAGAGAGGATAATCAAAAGATTAGTTTGTGTGTTTATTTATAGACACTGGGTACAGCAATCCAGTGATTAGGCAAATTAATGCAGCTGTGTAGGATCACAGTGCTGGGATCAGCCCCCACATCCTTTTCAAATGATGCCACCTGTCATTTAACCATTTTGCATTTGTCTTTTATGTTACATACATTCTGCGATGATTCTTATTTGGAAACATCCTTAGTTAACTCTTTGACGGCCCTAGCACGCTTCCCCCTCTATCGCTCTTCCATAGCCAGGAATGGAGCGAGCTAAGTGAAATCCAGACGCAGAGGAAGAACGGGACACCTGCCTCTCAACAGGACCACACCTCTCCAGATGTCTATCTTGCAGGAAAGAGGACAGGTCTATCTTTCCGCTGAGTATTCAACTAACCCTGCCAACGTCATTTGACAAAAGTTTAAGAGTCGGCTGTTGTGTGCTGGCTTGGTACCGGGAGCATGTGCAGCCCATGCCTTCCACAGGGCACACACAGCCCGTAAAGTCCTCAGAGGGGTCAGTCCTGCTCTGTCACTGCCACCTGTTATGGGATCACATCTGGCACAGACATTTGTGCTACTAGCAAGTGTCTGGGGTCTTTCCTGAGGGCTCCTGGGAATATATTTCATCTAAAACTATGCTGAAAAGGTAAAGACCCAATTTGTGTACCCTGGCTATCCCCTCAGCGTCCTGTTTCTGGAGTATTTCATGTGCATGGCAAAACCACTACCAAGTGAGGAGGCGACAAGGAGACAAGGGGAGAGGCAGTATCTAGGCTCTGCTTTTGTGATCTATGAGATACAGGCAGCTTGAACGTGTCTCATACAATACACGTCAGGGCCCCCGTGTACAACCTGAAGAAAGGAGTCTTGGACAAAAACATGAAGCTGATCGTATCCGGCAGTGTAAGCACCAGAAACGTTTACCTTGGGAGGTGTGCAGGTTAACACACCAGCCTTAGCTTCTAGAATGAAGATGTTATATAGGAAACGTTTTTACAGACTTAAAAGGAATGGGCAACTCAGCACCGATTTCAAAATGTGGGTCAGCCACGGACGCTCATCACTGCTACAGCATAAAATGCTCTAGGTGCTGCCATTAATTACAAAGCATGCCGGAAAGAAAGCTGCGGAGTTGGTGTGATTGTTCACCTCCACATCTTGGTGGTAGATGGAGAGGGGAGAAAGAATGGCGAGTCTTAAACAAAAAGAAACATATGACTACACACAAATACACATAGAGCTACATATGAATATACATGTAGAGTCACATATGAATTTACACAGAGAGCTACAGCGAGGGTTAACCCAGATGAGCAGCTGTTTAACTGTGTGGATGAAAGTCAGCTGTGTATTCAACACCACAGCAATAAAATGTAGAAAACCCCATGGGCTCTCTTTCAAGTTAGTGCTGGACATACACTAGGTGTCTTTATATCTTGCTCCCTGTGGTGACTCTTTAATCAATTAAGGACAAAAGCAAAGTGGTCAACACATTCTAGAGCCAAGTCCCAAACAGCAAGAAGTGGCTACACGCCCAGAGGCACAGACAGACTTAATTCCACACATTCTGAATCCTCCAGTTTCTCTGCAAGTCAAACAGCGCCAGTGGTCGAGTGGAGAACGGAAACTGCCAAAAGATAAGCTGTGGGAGTGGCAGTGACTTTCTGTTCCTTGTATTTAAGCCAGCTTCCCGTGTGTGTGTGTGTG